>JAOWBU010000776.1:0-25000 GCA_026212405.1 Petrea volubilis
TTTTAAGTGGGGATAGTTATAGTACATTGTATTGCCCTTTAATTGCCCTTTAAAAATTAATATTTTGTATAATATCATATAAGGTTGCAATTTGAATTCTAACTTGCACGCATATTTTTCTATCATGTCTTGCACATGGGGAATGAACTAACAAATAACAATGGACTGGTCCAAGTTACACAGCAAGCACTTTATTATGTTCCAATTGCAATTGGTATAAAATTAACTTTTTAGTCTAATTAATTGATATTATAATTAGTACAACTATTGATTCACAATTGGTTAATTATTGAATTTATAGTGTACAATATAGTAGAGCCCATGGATATTGCACATCAAATTCAAGTTTATACAAGAATTGATGCACATTCTATGCCACATGGTAAGTAATTACATATGCTCTTTCCAAATTTACTTTTAGTTATCATATTATGTTCATATGAAATATTGTTTTCAATATCATATTTTTATTAGGCTATTTGCATATTCTTCATTTTTGTAAAATATTAGTCAAAATGTCATAGTAACGCGCATATATGCAATGATAAAGTATGTTAGGCGATCAAGCACCCAATCTTCATGATTCAGATGATGAGATTTTTGTAGCCAGTAGCATTCCAGTGGAAAATAATGTATCTGGTGCAAATTCGCTATTTTCACATGCTCCTATGGTCCAAGGTAATACCTTTAAACTTGGGTATTATGATGTCAGACTTCGTTAGAATTAGATACAATGTATTTTGTGCTTTCTTTCATGTTTGTTTTACTTTATGTTTTGGCTTTCTTCATTACTCATCACTGATCTAATTCACAAAAAAAAGGGAAAAAATAGCCCAGCTCCATATTTGTGAGTTTTCTTTTCTTTTTTCATTTTTAATGTATTTTGGACTCTAATAATAAATAGACGAATTGTTAATATTGTATTTATATGAACTTGTATTTATATGAACTTTTGCATAATTTCTAGGTATAGACCAGAACATTGTGGTCCAAAGATTTCATCTTACACCTATAAATTACAATCCAAATGGATCATGCCAATCAATCTATGAACATGGAAATGCAAGTACAACTATGCCGCGAATGAACCCAAGATCATATGGTAACTTTGGTGTACGCATGTGCGTGCTCTTTATTTTGTATTATATTTAAAATGTTTAACACGCATATACGTAACAATACATATATATATATATATATATATATATATATTAGGAGATCAAGCACATGAAAATCCTAATTCAAAAGATGAGATTTTGGTACAAACTAGAATTCTAGTGGAAAATAATAATGTGTCCAATGAGAACCCCGTCCTCACATGCTTCGTTGGTTCAGGGAAATGTTTTATATGTTCTATATTTCAACATCATTGAATTCTTTATAATAGTCATGCATATAAATGAAAATTATTTTGACTTACACTGTGTACATTAGTTAAATTGGAAGCACAGTACTTTCTTGTTTTATTTATATAGTTCAATTTGTAATGTAGTAATGTTGTAACAAAATTAAAAATTATATTTTTCATTATAAATTTTAAACTGTTATGAGACAATTAGTATGCAGGAAAGGAATGGGCATTCCGTGTCCATTCTTAATGATATACTTCATATAACTTAGAGTTGGGAATACTCACTTCCACAGGATTCACTATTTAATTTTTTTTTAATTTAGAAAATCCTTTCTTACATATCCATTGCCACCTTAGATTTTTCATGTAGAGAATCCCTAATTATGGTAAAATATTATTACTATTATTATTATTTATATATTTTAATCAACAGTTACAGAACTACCAGTTATACAATGGCCAATACAAAATCGTGCAAATGGAAGATCAACTTTGGGTGAAAGAGATATTGTTTGCCGATTTTGTGGCGCAATCATGTGGTTGGAAGAAAAGGTTGTCAATAGCTCAAATATTAATCCGAAATTTGGGTTATGTTGTCAAAGTGGAAAAGTGATTTTACCTTTTCTCCCACATTCTCCGGAGTATTTAGATGACTTATTTAGAGATAGAACGATCATGAAAAATATTAGAATATTGAATTTCATGTTTTGTTTCACATCTATGGGCGAGAAGACCGATACATCTGCTATGGATGGAAGAGGGCCACCATAGTTTAGGATATTGGGTGAAAATTATCATCCAATTGGTTGTTTACTCCTAGTACCTGGAAGAATGAATGGTTTTGTACAGTTATACATTTGTGGCACAAAACATGAACTTCGCAACTGGTTAAATGTCAGGAGAAATAGTGGACTAAGTCGAGAACTCTTGCTCCTTTAGTTGAAGAGCTCAAAATAATGTTGGATAATGTGAACCCTTATGTTCAAGTATTTCGTAGTGCAAGAGATGCTTTACAGCATGATAATAACGTAAATTTGCACATATGCATTTTACATTCAAGGAACAATAGGCAATACATTCGACCAACTACGAGTGAGATAGCTGCACTTATTGTCGGAGATGATACAAGTGCTACAGGGTGTCGTGATATAATTGTATACAAAAATGATGGATTTTTGAAATGAATAAGTGAAACGCGCTTGTCATATACACCGTTGCAATATCTATTACTCTTTCCATATGGTACATATGGTTGGGTAGTCGGTATTCCATATAATTTAATTTCAGAACAATCAATAAAGGACAAGTTTCTATGAGGGAGTTTTGGCCTTTTAAGATCCAACACAGAGATTTAAAAAAAACTACACTTCTACAAGGTGGACGCCTGTTGAACCAACTTGTTATTGATTTGTTATACAACAATTGAACAACATAGGCTAAATTACATGAAAACGTATCAAGCTGATATACGTTCAGATTTGTATCAAGGTCTCGAAGATGCTGTTGTTACTGGAGACGTTGATGCCAGTGTGGTTGGAAGAAGAATTGTATTACCATATTCTTTTATAGAAGGTTAATATGATGCAACATTATCGGGATGCTATGGCCATTTGTAGATCAATTGGACCCCTAGACTTTTTCATTACTTTTACCTAAAATCCAAATTGGCCAAAAATTTCTAGGGAGTTATAAAGGATTCTTAGTCAACGTGCTGAGGATAGGCCTGATATTCTATTTAAAGTTTTCAAAATGAAGTATAAACAATTGATGGAACTTCTAAAAGAAAAAAAAAAGGTTTTTTTGTAAGAGTATTGTCAGGTAAATTTTTTTTTTTTTGTATTTTCCTTAAAAAAATCTTTCATTAAAACATATCATTTAACATTTTTAATAAATTTTATTCAAAATAGATATTCATGTGATAGAGTTTCAATCCTCAATTTTTAGTGAATTGCCTTACGCACATCCAAATTCTGGTAAAAAGTACTACATATGCATGCTACTTTATATAGTTCATGGAGCACAATGTTTTGAAGACATAAGAACTTTCAATGGAGTTTTATATCCTACATTCAAGCAAGCATGTTTAGCATGTGGTTCGTTGGATGATGATAATGAATGGCATGAGGCCCTATCTGAAGCATCAACTTGGGCATCACCATTAAAACGGAGAAATATGTTTTCTACCATGCTTATGTTGTCAAAAACAACAGATCCTGTTAACTTATGAGAACAACATTGGAGAGCTATGGTGGATGATTTATAGTATAGAGTTAGAAGAGAATCGAGGGATGATAGCATACATTTGAATGATGAAGAATTGAAGGAATGAGGGCTCTAGGAAATGGGAAGACATTTGCAAACTTTCCTCTTATGCCCCAACCATCTTTTCGACCATTTGGACATATAACAAATAGGCTTATAAGAGAAGAACTTAAATATGAGGACACTGTAGAAGAGCAAGCATTTCGATTATATTTCAATAGTTTGAATAATGACCAATTGAGAGTGTTTAATGCTATTGTTGAAGCTTATGAGACAAAAAGTGGTGGCCTTTTTTTTGTGAATGGTAGTTGTGGAACTGGAAAGATATATTTGTGGAGAACCATAATTGCAAAATTTAGATCAATGAAAAAGATTGTTTTGTTAGTCGCATCATCTGGAATTGCATCACTATTGTTACCAGGAGGTAGAATTTCTTATTCGCGCTTTAAAATTCAATTTGAATTGGATGAAAAATCACGGTGTCCTATCAATATAAACTCCAATTTAGCAAAAATAATTCAAGAGGCATCATTAATAATTTGGGATAAGGTACCAATGATGCATCGATATCATTTCAAGGCAGTGGATAAAGCATTTCAAGATCTATTAAAGGCTACTGAGAACTTTTTTGCTAATAAATCGTTTGGTGGAAAGTTGTGCATATTAGGTGGAGATTTTAAACAAATATTACTTGTTATGACTAAAGGTAAGCATGAAGCTATTGTTGCAGCTTGTTTGCACAAGTCTTATCTTTGGAGTCAATACCAAGTTATGCATCTAAAAATAAACATGTAGCTTATTGCACAAGATGGTTCATTTCAATCACTTGATGAATTGCGGAGTTTTGCTAAGTGGATAAATGCCATTGGAGAAGGAAAAGTAAGGTGCTTACAATTTGATGGTGGTGGGAAATTAGGCTGGATTAAAAAACTAGAAAATTTTTTAGTAGAAAATGAATCAAATCCTTTGGTTCAATTAATAAATACAATTTATCCATAACTAAATGATAGGTCATGATTCTATTTATTTCAGTAAAAGAGCCATTCTGGCCCCCCCAAAACTCTAACGTTGATGAGATCAACTCTATAATGCCATCTATACTTCCGGGTGAAGTTCAACAATTCTATAGTGTGGATAAGTTGCGCCCTGGTGCAACAAGTGATCGGGAGCAAAATATGTATCCTTCTAAATTATTGAACTCTACAAAGATTTTTGAGACACCCAATCACTGCTTGGAACTCAAAAAATGGGCACCAATAATGCTTCTTAGAAATCTGAACCAATCTTTGGGCTTATGTAATGGGCCTCGAGTTATAATTTTGAAAATGGGTGAAAAAGTCTTGAGGCACACGTAATCAGTGGATCCCATATGGGTGAAGCTGTTTTGATTCCCCGTATTGTTTTGACAACAACTGGTTCTCAAACATTTGTTCAAATAAAAAGAAGACAATTTCCAATTAAATTGGCGTTTTCAATTACTATTAATAAAAGTCAAGGACAAACACTGAAAATGGTGGGGTTGTATTTGCCAAATCCAATCTTCACACATGGTCAATTATATGTTGCTTTGTCACGTGTAACAAACCTGTTAGGTTTAAAAATTCTCATTTGTACGTAATAAGCCAGGAATTCCTTGAAATTGCACCAAAAACGTCGTATCTTGAAGTACTTGTTGCAGTTCATAAATGAAATTAAAAGTACTTGTTGCAGTTCATAATTGAAATTAGTACCATTTTATGTATGTGCCTTTTTCCATTTTTCTTTTAATAGAAATTAAGTTTCATTGTAATATTTGTTTTTAGTATGTTTAAAATTTATCATAAACTCATAATATTTTAGATTTACATTTGTTTGATTAATGTATAACCTATTCTTCTTAAGTTGCATTTTTGTTAATAAATTTATAACTTACTTGATATAAAAGAATTGTAACTATTATGTAAAGGAGCTGCACACATAATATATGTAGCTTTGGAGTTCTTGAATCCACACGGTGGGAGATTTAACATTGAAGTTCTGCTTGTTTAGATTGATAAATGTATGTCAAGATGAGCAGAATATAAGGACACTAAAGATGGTGTTTGTCGATCGTAAGGTAAGAAAGTGTGCGCTTTGTGTAATGATTTCAATATTTGTATTTTTTTTTCCATTTGCATAAATTATATATAGTTTTTATTGAGTTGTATTATATCTTTTTCAATTCATGAAATTTTTCAGGGTTTCTTCATGCAAAGTGTTGTATTTGATTGTAATGCTGCTCACTTCGCTCAGATCCTTATTGAAGGAATTTTTTTTAATATTAATGATGTGCAAGTTATAATAGCTGATAAAAAGCATAAAATAGTATCGCATCATTATCAAGTACTACTAGGTCAAAATGTGAAGATTGTCACAATGTACGATGACAGAGATAAATTCTTTCATCATTTCTATCATATAGTAAGGCTAAAAGATGTAGAAGGCCACATGAATTTGGATGATCAACTAATTGCTAAGTCACTCTATTCTTTCATTTAGTCACAATATTAATTTTCTTTTCCATCTGTCGTATGTGTTATACAATTTTGTATTATCACAGATATTTTTGGATTAATTGTATGTATATCCCAATGCCATTCGACATCTAATAGTATTCCATTCCGAGAAATCATGCTTCTTGATACTATGAGAGTTATGATTTTTAATTTTATGCACTTCTATTAAAAAAAGTTGATATTTTACACAAAATTGTAATATCTTTTTTTTTTTATATATATAATCAGCATTACAACAGTTCACATGGTTCTCTAGGGAAAATTTACGGTTCATGAAGGCGAATCATTACTATGGATGATTGATAACAATAACATTGTGTTGGTATGTGGAGTTATGTAAAAAAATTTGAAGGTAAATAAATCACATTGTATAAATCCAAAAGTTAATAAAAAAATGCTTGTAACATTTTTAGTGTTTGCAAACCCTTCTGGCCTTCTGTGCATGCACATCGATTTAACAAGTTTTATGCTAACTATAAAACAAGGTTTCCAGATCTTCTTAATAATTGGTGAGAAAAATATGTTTTCAGTATGTTATTAGATTTTACGTCCATTGTAATTTTTCATTTAAGATACCTTTTAGCAGGTTCTTTGAGGATCGGGGTGTACAAAATTTGGTCTCACCTATACGTTCAACTAGATTTACTATATCCACATCGTTGAAAATTTCAAATGCAAAGAGAATTTGGATATGAGATTATGGGCATGAAGAGGATGCAAGTATATTTAATTTTATATTGTCTTTCACTACTTAATATGTCAATATATCGCACTTAAAAATAATAGTGCAACTAGGTGTAGGTGAAATTTTTCCGCATTGTTGCATGTATATAGCAAATTGAAACCAACAAAATATGGTATGCAACGTGCAATCATTGTCAAAATAGGTGCGAGTCTTATTATGGACAAATGGTATATACCAATTGCAATGATGTCGTTCATGCAACTATCAGGTAAGTTTTGCTCCTAATGACGATGTACTTACTACTTTCTACATTTTTTATTATTATTCAGATATGTTTGTCTTTCAATGCAAGTTTCATGTTCATTTAAAGATAAAATATGGTAGTGGTATTATTGATGTAAAAATACTAAACAAGAGGGCTGAATATATGTTTCGAAATCAAGCTGTATATTTCAAAAGTTTACAAGAGAAGTTATCATTGCAATTCTATTTTGTGTAAAATAATATCTCAAGTACACTAACATAAACTATAACATTGTTAGAAAAATGGTGCAAGATTATTACATCATCACATCAACTCTGTCTTATGTCATGCATTTACATTTATCATTCCTGTACCACCGAAATTTGCAAGGCCAAATGTTTGTTGCACAGTAAATTTCATTTTAGGTGTCGATTGGTCTGAATAGTATTTCCATCTTCCAAATAGATTATTGCATTTGCAAACATAAAGTTCAAGGTTTATTGCATTCAATGATGATAAAATCACAAAATTATTTTTTAAAAAAGGAACTATTAGTTATAAATTTGCCTATTATACATATCATTTGTTTTAAACATCGGTATGTTCAGAGTTTTTAATGAATTATTTAACAAATTATTCGATATTTATTATTAGATAATTATAGTTATTTTTTAGTGTTTGCAAATTCATCTTAAGAAGATAATGGCATTGCCATCAACCGATTTGTAAGATTTATATTAATTTTAGTCTTTGTTATATTTATTTGATATTGAACTTGCAATTACTCAATTTTCCTAAATTTTTATTAAAACAGTGAGGAGGATTTTTGTTATTTAAGTAAAACGAAGCCTCATTTCCTATTTTCATATCGAGAGTGTTTATGCAAATTGATCAAAACAATTACTGTTGTATTCACCTAATTTAAAATATAATATGCATAGAATTCATTGCAATATGAATTATCAATATAACGTTTAATTTAGATTTTTAGTTGATGTTATTGATTTTGGGCATAGTACAAGTTACAGATTAGGTTTAATATATATAATAATACAAGTGGTTAAATAATTGCTTAAATTCAAAAGCTGCCAGCGTGGAAATCTACATACTACAATTGGCAAATAAATCAACAGCTAACAATTAGAGAACAAATCATTAACCAGAAAATATGTACTGATATTTTAACCTAATCATTGACCTTGTGCTTCTTGTTTTTTTTTTTTTCCACTTCAATTTTCTTTCTTGTTTTCTTTTATTATTTATTTGTTTATTACTATTATTTATTTTGATTTTGATTTTTATTTTATTTGGTAACCGACTCCGTTGTCTAAAAAATAACAATGAATTATTATGAGTATGTGTTTAGCGTTTAGGATTGATTTTCATAATTTTTTGAAGTAAGTGCGTTTCTTTGGAGGCTGTCTTTTTCGGCATATTTGATTATATAATTAAATTAAGTTACATAGACCTTCTCATTATCCAATAATATGTTATAAAACCTCCCTTTTGTGGATTATGATTATTCTTTTCATATCTTGAAGTCCTTTAGCAGTTTAACATGTTACAAAAACCTCCCTTTTCTTTACAAAATATATTACAAAAACCACCCCTCTAAGTTCTAAGTCAAATATATTACAAAGAGGATCCTCTCAAAATGAAATTTAGCAACTTATAATCTCGCATTTTCATGTGATATTGTAAAAATCTTATAATCTTGCTTGTTTACTAAACATAGCTACAATATATAGGTTTTCAAAATATTTGGTCTTTGGATTTTATTTTTTCTAAACACTTTTAAATTTTCATTATTAAATTTTCAGCTTTCCTCTTTTTTTTTTATATATATTTTTTTGATAAGTGAAGAATTGAAGAAAAAATTATTATAACGTAAGCTAGATTTCATATAAATTTTAAAAACTTACATCACTTAAAATGGTACTTAGCCAAATAATGTCTTAATAAATCATTTCTTTGATTATTTGATTTTCAACATCTCAGTGTGAAGAAAGTCTACTTCCCAACAAACAGCTAGTTTTTAGCCATTTAAGCACATCTATGCAAGTTTGGATATTTTGTTACATATTCGTGTTACGTCTTCATTACACTTATCGATAAATAGAAGGTTAAGATAAGAAAAAAGAACTTTTAACTTTTTTTATATTATAAATTTTTCTTTTTTCTTTCTTTTTTATTTTAATTATTTATCAATACATGTATCGTTTATTAATAGTAAGTGTGGTAGAGTACTTTTTCTCATCTCTCTGATTTAATAAAAGGCTTTGGACATACCTTAACTACAAAAAAAGGAAAAAAACGATGTGGCCGACATGATAACACATAAAAATGTTAGAATTCATCACATATGAAAATTTTAATGGCGAGAATCATATGATTAATCATATATAATATATAATTAGTGAGTCGTTGGTGAGAATTCACTGAACACAAACACTATAACTGTGTCTCAATATTGAAGAATTTGTGTAAATTATTATTTTGGAAAAAATGAAAAATTAAATAGTATATGTTAATATACATTATAAATAACAAATTAACTTTGTTATTTAACAGGTTGCCACCATTTGTATGCATTTTGGCCCTCAAATTTATTGCAGATTGATCATGTAGTGGCACGTTTTCTTGTTAAGAATAATTTACTTAACTACTATTTATTTACTAATTACTATTTGATCCAAATGCGAAGCACATTATGAGCGAGGGTGGTACAGTGGTTTTAAATGTAATTTAAAATGATTTGTTAATTTTAAATCTTTTATAGAATTATTTTACGTTTTTGTTACAAATATATGTCAGTTGAGTGTAAATGGAGATTAAATATTTGTTCCTTTGGTCTATACTTAGTTTGATGAAAGTTGTCGGGTGACAAATTTTTTATTTGATTTGGGCTTTCGACTTGAAATAAAAATATTGGTATATATAGATATTTACTAGTATTAGTCAGGGGGCGCTTCAATAAAAGAATGTAAGCACGATAGTGCCAGAGTTTTCACTCATTTTAGTTCGAGAGACATATTTTAAATACTAAACTTTCTATGCAAATTCAAGTAAAATGAAGGGGATTCACTATGCATGTAGATTGAACGAGGTTTACCAAGCCGGTCCCATGGTTTAGTTTTGTTAAATGGTTTATTGTATATTTATTTAAGTTCTCCAACACACTTCTACATGCGCCGACGAACTTCTTTATATCAAGTCTTGCACGTGAAATACTATGTTAAATGACTAATCATTTAAAAGTTTAAGTTGTTAGAGAAAGAGAGAGCCATTATATATTTATTTAAATTCTCCAACAATTTTGAACTTGGAGAAATCTCATAATGATTGAAGAGGCTTGGTATGAGTGATCAAGCCGTAAAGAGAATAGAGAAAGAGGACTCAATTGATCAATGAGATGATTATTCAAATATTTAATAAATTGTTAGAGAAGATTAAATCATAGTTGAATTATTATTATTATTATTGGGGTGGGGGCAAAAGTTCATAAATTCATTTAGTTTAAGGATGTAAACGAACTCGGGTTGTTCACAAATTTAATGAGGTAGCTCGACAAAGTTTCAAGCTTAAACTGAACTTGTATAGATCTCAAATCAAATTCAAATCAAATAATATTTATTCGTAGACTTTTAAGTCGGCTTGCAAATTTTCATTTAAAATATAATTATAAATAATATCTTAATTTCAAATTTTACCTTGAAGCACAATAAAATAATTGAAAACTTTTGAACTTGAACTCGAACCTTTAATTTACTCATAAGTTTGAGTCAATTGAATCGTGTCGAGTACAACTCGAACAAGACTTAAACCAAACTCAAACTCAATTCATTTAATTCAAACTCAAACTTTAGCCTAAACATCCTCTATTTTGCCTAATTCAAACAAAAATAAAACGTGGTGAAGAACAATTGCCATAGCAACCGCCCTCAAAGTCTGGCCTCCTTCCTTGTCCCTTTCATGGAGAGAGGGGCCCTGATTTAATGCGCTGACCTTGGCTTAAAGCAGGGGAAAATTTATTTCATATCCTTCTAAATTAAAACTAATTATATGAAAAGAATGTATATAATTTGTTATCTTCTTGGTTCACATTTCACACTTTTATGTGAGAGATCAAATAAATAGCAATTATAGTTATATTTGTTGGATCAAGTTCAACCAAAAAATCATAAAATTATCAGGATGAACCCATAATTATTTGAATATTTTTAAAAAGGAATAATAATTCACATAATCTTTCTTATTAAAAAAAAGTTACAATTAATAATCCAATATATTCATCAATGACCAATAATTATTAATCACTAACACATTATAGGCAACCAATAAATTTACAAATATGCCATTCGGCTATAGCCTAGTGGTGATGTTCCTTTTATTCTCTTCCTTTTTTCACTGAGTGAATGTGTTTGTGTGTGCTATTCAGATTAATATGTATAGAGTGTCTCGTGTTGATTATATAAAAATAATAATAATAAATTTACAAATACACTATGTATAGGTATCTCAAATTGATTGTAGAATAATAATAATAATAATAATAATAATAATAATAATAATAATACAAATACACATAAGTGAGGAATATTTATATCTTTGTGGGACTTGAACCCAAATTCTTGTAATTTTAGAACATCAATTTTAGTTGTTCAACTTGAAAAGTTTTTATCAAATTTGATTGGTCAGACTCAATAAATCACGTGACAAGTAGTGTATTATATTTTCAAGTAATTGATCACTTTTCTCTAAATTATATACTAACCACATGCAGAGGTGTCAAATGGGCCGAGTTGGCCCACAAGCCCAGGTGGCCCAGCCCGATCCGACCTGGCCCAGGCCCGACCCATGAACAGTGACAGGCGGGCTGGGCTGGTGGAGGGGTAGTTTTTTAGGCCCCTATTGGGCTTGATCATAATAGACCAGCCCGGCCCAGGCCCACAAAAGCCCAGACCCAGGCCCATGCCCGAGCCCATGACCTGCCCGGCCCAGGCCCCTTATAAATATTAAATATATATTATATTTATAATATGAGTGTATTATGTATATATATCATATATTGATATATATACAGTTATATACAAAAAACCAAATCATATATATATAATATTACTAATACTAGTATATACAATAATTATATACAAATGATCCCGGATTAAAGTTGCATAAGTTCTTGAAGTAAAAATGATTTTTTTTGTTAAATCTTTATGTAATATTTTTTAAAGTTGTTATGTGTACACTCCGATATTTTGAAGTTAATAAAAGTTATTAGAGTTTTTTTTTATATATAGTAAAGTTCATTTTCATTTTATTATTCAAAAGTCAAAACTATAGTCTATAATATAAAAGTAATAAATATTTGAATAAATTTAAGAAACAAATACTAATTAATATTTAGATTTTAGATATAAAACATAAAGTATGTAAGAAAATACATTCAAAGTTAAAAAAAAAACAAAGGCCTTGACCGGCCCGACCCAAAAAAGCCCGACCCGAGCCAAGCCAGCCCACCAAACCTGGGTTCATGGACCAAGCTGGGCCAAGCCTCACATCTCCAGGCCCAGCCCTCCTTCAGACGGTCCCAGGTTAGCCCGACCTACTATAGTACTCGGGCCTGACCAGGCGTAAGTCGGGCCAATCCAGCCTGGCCCATTTGACACCTTTAACCACATGATAAGTGTAAAACACTAGCCATATAATTAATATTAAATTCAATCGAATCTGGTCAGAACTAGAATTTCTTGCTAAACTTATATCTCAACAACCTCGTTGTCGGCTTTATAACGACTAGATTCTGTTAATTGGATAAATCATATCAAATCTCTTGCCTTACGTTTCTACTTATATGTTTATATAAGCTTAATCTCAACATCATTAGTTACATAATTAATAACATCAAGTTACCAAATCTCATTCTGAAAATTCTTGTTAAATTTTATAAGTAATAACCATGCCATTAATTGAGTTATTAACTCTGAAGTCCCCATATTAATTTTTCTCCACTTACTACAAGTGCGGGCGGTGGCCGCCACTCTACTCGAACGAACATTTACATGCAAACTAATGGCCCTCATTTTGCCAGATAGGCTGAAAACCCCACCGACCCAATGCCGACGTCGTTTTCTACAAAACCTCACACATACACACTCTCTCTCTCCCCCCACACAGACACACGAGCAAAACAAACCCACAATTATTTGGTGGTCGGTTGTCGCATACTGAAAATTGAGTCGTCAATGGAGGTCACCAGGCCCCATCCCTCCCACAATTCCTGTATATATATATCACTTCATTCATCACTAGCCCATCATCAAACACAAATCATAAACTCTTTTCAGTTCAGCATTTTCTTTACTTGGAATCTTTTTGGGTTTCTTGAGTTTCTTGATTTTTGGAGATGGAGAGCAAAGAGGAGGATGTGAGATTGGGAGCCAACAAGTTCTCGGAAAGGCAGCCGATCGGGACGGCGGCGCAGAGCCAGGACAAGGACTACAAGGAGCCTCCGCCGACGCCTCTGTTCGAGCCCGGCGAGCTCACTTCGTGGTCCTTTTACAGGGCTGGGATAGCTGAATTTATCGCCACTTTTCTGTTTTTGTATGTGACGATTTTGACGGTTATGGGGGTTAGCAAGTCTGATTCCAAGTGTTCGACTGTTGGGATTCAAGGCATTGCTTGGGTCTTTGGTGGGATGATCTTCGCTCTTGTCTATTGCACTGCTGGAATTTCAGGTTAGTTCATTCGTTTTGGCCGCACTTCACGGTTTGGATTGTGGGACGTTGGGTTCGAAAGATGGATATTTTTTGTCAAATATGGGCTGGAATTGGTGTGACGGTGCACTATAAAATTTTTGTCCAGATCTAGTTTGATCACGCCCAATTAATTATATAACAAATATTAATATATTTGTCGTGTAATTAATCACTCACCCTAAACTGTTCACCAATATAAAATACTTACTATCTAATTAGTTATGGTATGATTGAATCCCGAGGTGGATAAAAATTTCCTGGTGCACTCGGTGTATTTTATTGAATGATCAATTAAATGTAACATGCAAACGTAAATGGTTTATGTATGCTAATGTTGGTAAAATATGGGCCACAATAGGTGTAATTTAACTACACCAATAGCTAAATTATGCCGAGGCGAGAGCTGTACTCTTTTCTTGACCAGTTACATGTAAGAAGTAAATATACTCCAATGTTGGTAACGGACGGGCCCGAATCTGTTTGTTCTGGTTATATGGTAAAAACTAAATTAGTCGGGAGGCAAGAGTTGTACTCGTTGTTTTGATTGATCGATTCTTGTATATACTTAGGGGGACACATCAATCCGGCTGTGACATTCGGCTGTTCTTGGCAAGAAAATTGTCGTTGACTCGGGCGGTGTTCTACATGTTGATGCAATGCTTGGGAGCCATCTGCGGGGCTGGGGTGGTGAAGGGGTTCGGCGAGACCCTGTACGAGACCAAGGGCGGCGGTGCCAACGTGGTGGCACACGGTTACACTAAGGGAGACGGCCTTGGTGCTGAAATCATCGGTACATTCATCCTCGTTTACACCGTGTTCTCAGCTACTGATGCCAAGCGAAGTGCCAGAGACTCCCACGTCCCCGTGAGTAGTTTGGCTTCGTTTTCACTAACTAGGACAAACTTAGATTCGTTTGTTGTTGTTGGAGTTGTGAATGAAGTATATATTCGATTTATTTTCAGATATTGGCACCATTGCCTATTGGGTTCGCCGTGTTCGTGGTGCATTTGGGCACCATCCCTATTACGGGCACCGGTATTAACCCCGCCCGTAGTCTCGGCACAGCCATCATCTACAACAGGAGCCATGCCTGGCATGATCATGTAAGTTAATCAATTTAGAAATAAACTTCAGTTTTGTTAAAATTTGTAGTATTTAACTGAGTGTTGTATTAATATGCAGTGGATATTCTGGGTTGGACCATTCATTGGAGCAGCACTTGCAGCTCTGTACCACCAGGTGGTGATTAGGGCCATACCATTCAAGTCCAATTGATAATTATTCCAATAAAAGAAAAACAATCCCTTATGTTCTTCAAATTGGGACCAGTGTTTTAAGATGAAAAACTGATCTTGTATTTTTTTTTATTTCCTCTTTTGTTTTGGTATGTCACTTTGTTGTATGTATATTCAAAATGCCAATTATGTGATAATGCGATGCTCACAAGAAAGAGCTTTTTACTTTATTCATCCCATGGCTGTTCGAATATCTCCTTCATATCCTTCCAAGCCATGTCTCCGCCATGCCAGTAAACTTGTCCGAGTGGTTGACCTATGCGAATTTAACAAAAGCGAGGAAACAAAGGTTAACAATTACTAGATCAGATGAAGGGGAAATGACCAGGCGAATCTCTCATTCAACAGATTTCAAGATATTCCATGTAACAATTAAATTCTTGAGCAAACCACTTGTAAATATCCGGTGGCTCTCCTCTCTAATAATTTAAGCTTTTAGATGAGATGGTCATTTGACAAACTCTAATACAACTAAGGGGCTGGGCTTCACAGTCCGTCATTGCTATGGTCTAACAACCACAAAATACATGCACTGCAAACAGCAAATAGCAAATAGCAACATCTCAGCTTATTCAACAGCATTTCGCCTCCATCTTCGTTTAACAGAATTCCTGTATTCTTCAAACCAGTGCCATTGTATGACCTAAAACTACAACTCTCCACTGTTGTTGACATATACCCAATACAACAATTCAATTTAGGCACAACAAATTCTGAAGTCCTGTACTACAGACAGCACAGTAGATGGCCACACCAACTAAATAATTGACAAACCAAATAAATTTTTCAGTTCCGAAGGAAGTCACAGAAAGCTAGCAAATCAAAAACGTGACAACAATGGGGGAACTTTTACCTCTGTTAAGTGGAAATGACAAACAGCTTTCGTACAAATCGGTCCTTCTTCATGTGATCAGACCTGAAATCAGCAAAAGTAAAAAATCTTCAAAAACATTGAAGGGTAGAATTCCTCCAGAATTCTGAACACGGAACATTAGAAGACGTAAAAATATGTAATCAGGTGCCCGGATTATTGAAGCAAAAATAGCAATTTATGTAAATACGAACAACTTTACAGCAGTTTGGTCATTTATTCCACAATCATGTATATGCTGGTTTAATTTAACCACAGGAAATCAAGAGTTTAGGAAACCACCATAAAACTTCCCTAAACTAGGGTTTCACAGATTAAAGCGGGTTTTTTCACTGCCAAAGTAAACAGCTGTCAATGGTGGATAAAATAAGTGGACTCCCATTAAACACAAATAGTAAATGCGTCCTTAGAGTATAACTGATCATTTGTTTTATAAATACAAATGAGAATTAAACTCGTTTGACAAAATTTCTAAGACTGATTCCATGAGTGGTTAGTAAATTTAATTTGTTCGCAGATTCTATGAACTGAAATAAATTATTCCATGTGTATCATCTTGAAAGAGATTTCTGAACAATGATACATAAGAAAAAATTGACAAAAGAATGGATCTTCCTCGGCTGATTTTTCTGGATTGGCCATTTGGTTATTTGAAAATAGCAGAAAATGTTTAAAAGATAAAAAAAAAAAAAAAAAAAGGAAACATAATTAACAAGGTTAATGTTGCTTGTTCCTTGAAAAGGCAAAGATTTCTACATTTAGACGAAATTGTGAACCATTAACTAAGAGTAGATAGAAATCCAAAGTAAAATACTGACATAACCCAAAAGAACTAGTGATGAAGGATGTCCACACAACTGAATAATGGGATGACAAAAATATATTGATAGTCAAAATTATCAATAGCCACCCCCACCAGTAACTCAATGAATGAAATCCCAAATCATTCATTGTAATCCTAAATTAGTGTCCTGCCAAACCACCACCACCCTGTTTTATTTTCTAGGAGATGGAGAAAAAAATTGATATTCTAACAACAGAGGAATGCCACTGAAATATACCCATTAACTCCTAAAGCATTTATCTTGCAGAATATTCATTTATCATTGATTTATTTAATTTTTGAGGTTGAAATCTAAAACGAGACAAATAGCCATGATAAAATGTCCCAAACAAGGGTTATGCTTGTCTGTTAAATAAACCAGTTACCAGTAAAGTACATGGATCAGCATGAAAGAACTAATATAAGGTTTAACAGTGCCTAACATAAATAAATTACACTTTTACCAAACTTGGAAGGCTTGTTTCTTAGCTTACCGTACATAAAGGCAACTAAGATAAATTCCCACTGACTTGCTCAACTACAGAGCAATGTGTTTGGGAGAAAGGGCTAATGCATTACTTGGTTGAGGCTATCAAATTAAGTTTTGTCATGTCCTCCCTCTGGATTAATTTAGGCTCAGTTTTTAGCTTCTGCTCTGACCGAAAAATGACGAAACCCCTGTGGAAATTCCAGAGAAATTATAACTAAGTTAGTGATAACATATGAGAATTCAAAGTTGAACTTCAACTTATTTACATTGTTACAATAAATTTCATTAAATTAATCGTAAATTTATATTGTTATGGGCAAAGTAAACTAATATTTTCTACAACCAATTACTTTTTGCACTGCCGCAGATGCAGATCAAGGCCTCCTCCGTTTCCCTCTTTCGACCCTGACCTTTTTCTCCTCCAAAAAACGAAGCATGTCACGTTTATCTCCACGCCACAGAAACTAGAAATTGAGAAGGTATCAATAAAAAGGGGGAAAAAAAAAGCAAAAACAATTTCAAATGCCCAAAGAAATTAGAAAGAGACTATTTTGAAATGAATCATCTGACTGAACTACAAGAACAACTAAATAGCAAGCACTGAATAAAGGAACATCTTCCTATATAATTGAATTGTTTGCCATAATCTTGTATCAATGATTTGATCAAATTAAGAAGATAAATATAGATATTTTTACCATTCAAAAGAAGTCAAGAAATTATCGCTTGTCTGGGTCTCTGATGCATAGTGCTGTCATATATAAATCCAGTGTGCACCAATAAACTCCCCTCAAAAGGTATCAGTCTTTCTATTTCTGCTTCTCCGCCGCGGCTGACGAGCTCTCCTCTTTCTCTCATCCTTCTTTGCCTTAACCTTCCCTTTCAAGTCTCTTTCACCACGCCATTTGTACATTTTGAAGGTCATTTGTCTCTCCGCAGCCATTTTCCCTACTTTCTCTGTGATCTCAGCTGCAATTTGTCTATTAAAGCTTCCTCAGACCATGCATGAGCTTAGCAAAGGTATCTGGTTGAGGCATCACCCCAGCATCCATCATATCCAGGCAGTAAGAGCAAGCATCCTTCACATGCCCATTTGAGAACAGAGCATGGATCCAAATTGTCCATGCATAAACATTAAGATCACATCCTTTAGTTATAATGCAATTCCAGACATCTTTAGCCAATTGAAGTTTATCTGCCCTTAACAGAGAATTTAACAAGTCCTTCAGAATGCCATACTGGGGTGCAGCTAGAAGGCCTCTCCCGAGCATTTCATTGAAGTATTCACAAGCTTCAACCAAACAACTGTGCTCAACAAGCCCATTAAGCATGATGACAAGGGTGTCAACCCCTGGGCTGATGCCGTTTGATTCTAACTCACTCATGACTTTCATACCATATTCAGTCTCCCCCAATTTGCATGCCAAACGGATTATTGTGTTGTATATGTTTGAGTTGGGCAATACGTCAATCTTCCGCATCTCCTGCATAAGTTCTAGGCACTCCTCAAGCTCTTCCTTCTTCTCATGAACTAACATGAAGTACAAGTAGGTTGTTTGGTTAGGAGTATGCCCTTTTCGTATCATAGCATCTAAAAGCTCATAGCCTTTCTCAATCTTACCCCGCTTACAAAAATCCACTAATCAAAGTGGTATATGTAACAATATCAGCTCCACACCCATTGTTCTCCATATCCAAAAACACTCCCATTGCCTCTTCCATTTTCTCTCGAACACAAAGTGCCTGAATCAAAATGGTATATGAAGTTGCATTTGGGTTGCAACTGTTTCTCCTCATCTCTTCCAAAAGATGGAAAGCATCCACCATTTTACCTGCCACTGAATATCCATTAAGCAAATTGTTATAAACCACAATATCAGGCTCAAAGCCTGCTTCCCTCATTTTCACCAACACGAATTTTGCCTCCATCAACTTTCCCTCTTTACACCAACCGTACAAAAGTGACGTGAAATGTTTTAATGTCGGCGTGAATCTTATTCTCATATCCTCAAACAGCAAAGAAGCTTCCTTTACACTGCCATTCTTACACAAAGCATCCAATAGGCACCCGAAAGCATGTTCATCGGGCTCACACCCGTATTTTGGCATCTCATCCAACACTTCGATTGCCTTTTTTACCATTCTTGCAGATGCAAATCTCCTCATCAGAACAATAAAAAACTCAGGTGATAAAAGCTGAGGATTTTCTTTTCTCATCTCTTCAATAAGAGCCCACACAGCTCCGAATTGCCTCATTTTCCCTAAAATCTTAATCATAGATTTATAGACATCATAACTGTGCCTATAACCAGGTTGTTTTGATGCCCATACAAAGAACCTGTATCCTAAATTCCCAGCATCGCTACAGCGGTTAAGCACCCTTTCAGTCAATCCAGACCTCACTAGAACACCAGATTCTTGCAAAGCAAGTTCCAACTTTGGGACTCTAGAATGGAATTTTCTCAGTATTCTATATACATTCTCAACATCGACAGAAAAATCATCGGGATTTTTATTTTGGGTTTCTGTTGGCAATTCTAGTTCATTCTTGAGGTGTATAAGGTCAAGCCGTTTAGTTGGCTGATTATATGTGTCACATATTCTATCTTTGCAAATGGGATTATCAATCTTAGGATCAGGGGGGAGTTTTGATGGAATATTTGGTGTACTTATGCGTGAACAAGTGGAAAAAAGTATGGGTTTTGAAGATTCATGTAATTGAAACCACAGTAAAGACTCTTTCCCCAGAGTTCTTGGCTTCCCAACAGATAAGAGAATATGGCCATCAATGCAGAGAACACATAATTTCTTTGAACATACTCTCTGCATATTTTAGTTCATGACAATTGAGCCCAGTTTTAAATTTACATAATCTTTTCAGCATGAGCACTGCATGTAAACACAGCAACATGTGATTAGAATGAGATTTCAAGCGTACTTATTTCTCATCAAACTTAAATGATCACTGATGCCCGATAGTCGCTTCACCCAAAATTGTCTTTTATCCATTAAATTAAATTCCTACTGAAACAAAAACTAGGATATCTAGTTCACATAACAAAAGGGAATACAAATAGATCATCATGCCCAGATTTTTCAAAGGACCTGGAACCATATGTATTACTGTATTAGTAATTCTCAAAGATCCCAACTTACTCAACAGAATCTCATCATCAACATACAAAAATACAGTTGCTATTTCACATTCTTCTCCCATGCAATGAAACCTCACAAAGACTTGAATTTCTTCAATGTAGCTACTAATAAACCTCGTTCTACAAGGGAAAAAAAAGTTCCATATAATGTTAGATTTTATTCATTTCTCGCAAACAATATAAAAGAAAGTACCAATTTCTGAAAGCCATAATGTTAAAATCTAAAAATAACTCACATACAAAAACAACAATTGACATAATAGTAAGTTTTCAACGGAATTAATCGCTGCTGTTCGAGTGATCATTTAAAGATTTAATGGAAAAGAGGAAATTTGGCCAATAAGGCCCTTCAAGTTTTTATTTAAGAAACTAACCCTCTAATTTTATTTTTAATTTTTTTTTGATAAAAAATATGACCCGGCACAGATTAGGGCAAATAAGTATACTTATTTAATGTAAAATTTGAACGGGGTCAAATTATAAATAACTTAACTTATGAACGGGGGTCAAATTGAAAATAACTTAACTTACAAGAACAACAAAACTCCTAGGCCATGACAAAATATATGGCCGTTTAGGCCAATCTCTTGAGCGATAAACTGATTTCTCTTAAGATATACTACAAAATACCTAAGCCGTGACAAAACAAATGGAAGTTTGAGAAAATCTCTTAAGCGATAAACTAATCTCTCTTAAGATATATTGCAAGATATACTACAAAACACCCAGGCCGTGACAAAACAAATGGCCGTTCGTGAAAATCTCTTAAGCGATAAACTGATCTCTCTTAAGATATACTACAAAACACTCAGGCCGTGAGAAAACATATGGCCGTTCTGGCAAAACACCCAGGCCGTGAGAAAACGTATGGCCGTTCGGGCAAAACACCCAGGCCGTGAGAAAACATATGGCCGTTTGGGCAAAACACCCAGGCTGTGAGAAAACATATGGCCGTTCATGATGTTTCTGTTGTGTTTTTTAGCATAATATCTTAAGAGATTCTACTATTTTTCTTAAGAGATTCTACTGTTTTACTATATTTTTTAACATAATATCTTAAACGGTCACTCAATTGTTTAAACGATTCTCTTATTTTAGAACAATCTCTTTAACAAATACTTAATCGTTTGAGTGATGCCATTATTTTTTTCAAAAAATATTGATATAATATCATCTTTAACTATCTATTATGATACTTTTACAAAATAATAGATCAATTCCATAATAATGATCATTATAATATATTCATAATGTCTATATCTATATTATAAAAGATCATTATGAGTATTAGGGTTTAGAAAAAATCTCTTAAGCGATAAACTGATTTCTCTTAAGATATACTACAAAACACCCAGGCCGTGAGAAAACATATGGCCGTTCGGGCAAAACACCCAGGCCGTGAGAAAATATATGGCCGTTTGGGCAAAACACCCAGGCCATGACAAAACATATGGCCGTTCATGATGTTTCTGCTATGTTTTTTAGCATAATATCTTAAAAGATTCTACTATTTTTCTTAAGAGATTCTACTATTTTACTATATTTTTTAGCATAATATCTTAAACGGTCACTAAATCGTTTAAACGATCCTCTTATTTTAAAACAATCTCTTTAACAACTACTCAATCATTTAAGTGATGCTATTATTTTTTTCAAAAAATAATGATATAAATTCATCTTAAACTATCTATTATGATACTTTTAGAAAATAATAGATCTTAAGTGATAAACTGATCTCTGTTAAGATATACTACAAAACACCCAGGCCGTGACAACACATATGGCCGTTCGAGAAAAACGCTTAGGCCGTGACAAAACATATGGTCGTTCAGACAAAACACCCAGGCCGTGACAAAACATATGACCGTTCATGATGTTTTTGCTATGTTTTTTAGCATAATATCTTAAGAGATTCTATTATTTTGCTTAAGAGAGTCTACTATTTTGCTATATTTTTTAGCATAATATCTTAAACGGTCACTCAATCGTTTAAACAATTCTCTTATTTTAAAACAATCTCTTTAACAACTTCTCAATCGTTTAAGTGATGCTATTATTTTTTTCAAAAAATATTGATATAAATTTATCTTAAACTATCTATTATGATACTTTTAGAAAATAATAGATCTTAAGCGATAAATTGATCTCTCTTAAGATATACTACTATTTTGCTATGTTTTTTAACATAATATCTTAAATTGCGACTCAATTGTTTAAACGATTCTCTTATTTTAAAATAATTTCTTTAATAACTACTCAATCGTTTAAGTGATGCTATTCTTTTTTCTGGAAAATATTAATATAAATTCATTTTAAACTATCTATTATAATACTTTAAGAAAATAATAGATCAATTCCATAATAATGATCATTATAATATATTCATGATGTCTATATCTATATTATAAAAGATCATTATGAGTATTATACTTATATTGAATTAATATCTCTATTATGATGATCAATATAATATATACATCTTGTCTATACCACAAAAGATCATTATGATTATTATGTAGAATTGATATCTATATTATAATGATCATTATAAGATGTTCATGATGTCTATATCTATATTATAAAAGATCAACTCTATTACATATTCATGATGACTATATTAAAAAAGTTATTATGATCATTATATAAAATTGATAACTATACTACAAAAGGTAATTATAAAAGATAGAACTATTATATAAATTTGGTGTCTATTATCATAATGATCTTTCGAAAAGACAAGTTGAGCATTGGGTACTTTGAATCTATTATTACGAATGATCTCTTGAAGAGACAACTCGATCTCTTATGAATGTTTTGTATTATATCTTAACAGAGATCAGTTTATCACTTAAGATCTATTATTTTCTAAAAGTATCATAATAGATAGTTTAAGATGAATTTATATCAATATTTTTTGAAAAAAATAATAGCATCACTTAAACAATTGAATATTTGTTAAAAAGATTGTTCTAAAATAAGAGAATCGTTTAAACAATTGAGTGACCGTTTAAGATATTATGCTAAAAAATATAGCAAAATAGTAGAATCTCTTAAGAAAAATATTAGAATCTCTTAAGATATTATGCTAAAAAATATAGCAGAAACATCATGAACGGCCATATGTTTTGTCATGGCCTGGGTGTTTTGCCCAAACGGCCATATGTTTTCTCACGGCCTGGGTGTTTTTCCCGAACGGCCATATATTTTCTCACGGCCTGGGTGTTTTGTAGTATATCTTTAAGAGAGATCAGTTTATCGCTTAAGAGATTTTTCCTAAACCCTAATACTCATAATGATCTTTTATAGTATAGATATAGACATCATGAATATATTATAAAGATCATTATTATGGAATTGATCTATTATTTACTAAAAGTATCATAATAGATAGTTAAAGATGATATTATATCAATATTTTTTGAAAAAATTAATAGCATTACTTAAATGATTGAGTATTTGTTAAAGAGATTGTTCTAAAATAAGATAATCGCTTAAACAATTGAGTGACCGTTTAAGATATTATGTTAAAAAACATAACAAAATAGTAGAATCTCTTAAGAAAAATAGTAGAATCCTGAATAGAGAAGCATAAGGCAGAAAAGGAAAAAATAAAAAACAACGCATAAACAGAAGGCATAAAAGAAAAAAAAAACAACGCATATACACATCAAAATTAAGCTATAAAGATTGATTAAAATATTAAATTGAAGATATAATTTGTTAACCCATGATGAGAGGAGGTGATTTATAAAAAGAAACTTGAAAATTTGTGGTTGAAGGTGACGAAACAAGCGCCGATGGCATGCGCACGCCGTCAGCGCTCATTCCGTCGCCTCTGGCCAAAATTTCTCGATCTTTTTTCCATTAATCAGCTCCCCTCGTCATGGGCAAATCAATTCTTCGATCAATTTTGAAGTCCCATAAAATTTGAATGATCAATTTTGATATTTGAATGTCTTTTTTCTGTATTTTTTTTTTTTGTTATGTTTTGAATAAGTATATTTTGTAATATATTCTTTTTTAGGGGTCAAAATAAAAATTTTGAAAGATACATTAATATTTATATTTAATAATATTTATATTTTATTTATAGTTAATTATATATAATTAGTAAAAAGGTCATCTAGCTAAAAATTAAAACTTGAGGGTCATTCTATTAAAAAAAAACTTGAAAGGGTTATCCAATAGAAAACCTCTAATGGAAAATGGAAGAATGTTAGGAAATAGAATGGAAAAAGAAGAGACCGAAGAGGGTTAATTAATTGGGGTTTTGAAGGAGAGAGATCAAAAATCAAAAGAAAGAAATTGCTTATTGCTTCCTTTTGATGAATAAATTTGTCAGGCCCACCACAACAATTATGTGAAATAATTGAGTTGCTCCATGCTATTATATTTTGGGCTTAGCTCATCCGAAGGCCCAAACAGCCTGAAAGCCCAAAATAAAGTTTTAGATGAAAATTTCTGGAAATTCTAGCCCAGATTAAGTTCATCCGAAACAGTATTAATCATGAGATAAGTATTTTACACTTATT
>JAOWBU010000093.1:0-53679 GCA_026212405.1 Petrea volubilis
GATGATTGGAAGATCGGGATAAGTCTTTGTGACGGAAAATCAGTCGATAGGAAAGAAGTTGCTCAGAAGGTCAAGAGCCTTATGAGTGGAGACATTTCAAAAAGCTTGAGGCGTGAATCAGAAAAGGTGAAGGCCAAAATGCAAATTGCGCTGGAAATTGGTGGGTCTTCCAAGACAAATTTTGATCAATTTGTAAAGGATTTGGAGGCAAAAATTCACACTAAAACAGAGAGTGAATAACATTGACTAGCTAGTGATTCAAGTCCTTATATTTATTTGTATTTTAGGACAGCTCTTAAAATTAGTTCAAATTAGTTGGGCCTTGGGTTGTTGATTTTAAGCTCTATTTATACATTTGTGTGGTTTTAACTTCTCTTTGTACATCAAATGATCATAATTGTGCCACATTTAAAATTTATTTAAGAAAATATTTTTATCTAATTAAAATTGTGGCACATACTTAACAAATTGATTTGCAGATAAGATAGGGCCGCAAATCAAGGGGATACAAGAATTTTGTGGATTATTTAATCATATTCAAAGAAAGTTAAGACAGGCTAACTTGTTGAAGATAATAAATAATTGATGGCTCTTAATTCTAGTAGTTTAAGCTTTTAGTCATTCAATATGTTATTAGAACTAGGCTAAATAAAAGATCTTGTATTCGAATCTCGCCACCATCCATTTATGAAAAGAGAATTTCACATGCAAATACAAAAAGAAGTATGGTTCACCTCTTTGTATTATTATCTTGGCACCTTATCAGTACAAATAAATTGTCTAGTCGTGCATGGAGCAGAGCTGATAGCTAACAACCGGACACTTGAATTATTCTGTTTTGGACTCAAACTGATACATTTGTCCGAGCAATTTTGCTCCACAAAATTTTTGAAGTAATTAAAGAAGCTAACTAGCTATATGAATTTCATACAAAACAATCTAACCGCAAACAATTAACAGAAAAAATGGCCGAGATGAAGCAGAGGAAGCCCCATGCTATCATGATCTCAGTCCCATTCCAAGGCCATGTGAATCCCTTTGTCAATCTAGCACTCAAACTTGCTTCCAAGGGCTTTGCCATCACTTTTGCTCATCTTGAATTTGTTCACCACAAGTTAACAAAGGCCCACCATGGCAACACCACTGCTGAAGAAGTCGATTTGTTTTCCGAAGCTCGACGATCGGGTCTCCACATACGTTACGCGACGATCAGCGATGGTCTGCCTTTGGAATACGATCGAGATCTCAACTCTGAGGAGTACTGGGGGGTGATAATGCGCGATTTTCCAGCTCGTGTGGATGAATTTGTGGGGAAGACAATCAAATATTGTGATGATCCATGTTTGGTCCATTTCTTGGTAGCCGACACAATTTACACATGGTCTGCAACCATTGCCCACAAGTATGACCTTATCAATGTTTCATTCTGGTCACAACCAGCCCAGGTGTTTTCCCTGGCTTATCACTCTGATCTTTTAAAACAGAACGGTCATTTTCCTTGCAAAGGTATGCATATATACATTAAACTCAACCCCCCCCCCCCCACTATATATATATATATATATATATTTATCTATTATAGTTTATTTAATTTCACATAAGGGTATTTTTTTTCTTGACCACAGATGACATTGAAGATGAAATAAATTACGTTCCAGGAGTTGAATCCATAAATACGAGGCACTTGATGTCATATCTTAAGGAATCCGGATTAACAAGTTCAGTGTATGAATCTGCGGGCATGGCATTCGAGGATGTCAAGAAAGCAGATTTTATCTTACATAACACCGTGCAAGAACTCGAATCCATGGTACTATCAGCTTTGAATAAATACCAGCCAAATTACGCCATTGGCCCCATTAATTTTTCCAAAATCCTTGCCAAAGACACTGTCAGCAAGAGCTTATGGTCTGAATCGGACTGCAACCCCTGGCTCAACTCTAAGCCCCCTGGCTCAGTATTATACGTCTCGTTTGGGAGCTTTGTCCATACCGATAAGCAGCTTATTGAAGAAATAGCTTATGGGCTTCTTCTTAGTGGAGTAAATTTTATCTGGGCAGTTCGAGCAGGTATCCTTGGTTCTCGAGATACTAATGTTTTACCAACAGGATACGAGGACGAGATTAAAGATAAAGGGCTCATAGTTCCATGGTGTGATCAAATTAAGGTTCTTTTGAATCCAGCGGTTGGCGGGTTCTTGACGCATAATGGGTGGAACTCGACTGTAGAGAGCATTTGGTGCGGTGTTCCGATGATCTGTTATCCGGTAGCCTATGATCAAACTGTTAATAGAAAATTAGTGGTCGATGATTGGCAGATGGGGATTGATCTTCGTGATGGGAAATCAGTTGATAGGGAAGTAGTTGCTGACAAGATAAAGAGGCTTATGAGTAGAGTTACTTCAGAGAGCTTCAGGCAAGAGGCAAATAAAGTGAAGGCCAAAATGCAGACTGCAGTGGAAATTGATGGGTCCTCAGAGAGGAATTTCGATCAATTTGTGAAGGATTTGAAGGCGAAATTCATTCAACTAGTGAATGAAAGTTGAGTAGCTAGCTATGTCATTACTAATCTTCATTTGGTATTTCAGGAATTGGATGTTGAAACTAGTTTTTCTTTTTTTATTTATTTTTTGCCCAATGTTATATTACAATCAATTTATTTACATTAATGAGCTATTACAAATTACAGTGTATCAATATTTCAAACGAAGAATAAATTATTATAATCAATCATAATTAAATAACAATGATAAATAATAATACAAACCACTATACAAACTAAAAATACTTAAATATGAAATACAAACTTTATATTCCTGGCTATATATGTCAATGCCTTTTTCTTTTTCTTTTTTTTTTGTTTTAAATAAAAGATAGTATACATTGATTAATTGATTAAATAAGTTACTAAACAAAGATTATAAATCTATATAATTAATTTACTAAGTGTAATTCTTTTTTATTTCTTTTCACAAAAACCAAAGTTCAGATTTGTTCTTTATATTATTAAGTACAAATAAACTTATAGAATATTACTCTTTCTAATTTAGTATTAATACATTGACAAGAATGGCGAGCTTAAAATAAATTATATTTTCATAAATTGAGGGGCAAAGTGTTTATTTAAGAAGTTATGGGGTAAAACAATATCACTTACATTTTGAGGGGGCAAACTGACAGTAACCCAAAATGTAACATAATTATAATCTTATGGGGCCCGAGAATTGATTTGCATACAAAAAGATCTTACCAATTACACATGTTTGAACGTCATAAACAGTAGTTTGAAAATCCTTTTTATTTTTTTACCCTACGCTACTTAAAATGACTGAAACCAGGGACCGAAATTTCGATTCTAGATAAATACCGTTCAGGATAAATATGAAAGGCTATGGTACGTGTCCGTTGGAAATAAATTTGTACTCTGTTTATCATGTTTGAAATGATCAAAACTTAGCCCAGTCCGTTTCCGGAATGAAACTGAATGTATCCTTACTGGTCCTAATATAAATATGGTCTTGTCAAATTGACTTTTGCTTCCATTATTATGAGGTGACGCAATTGACTAGACAGCTTTACGTGACGTGTTACATACATTGATTGCAATGACAGTTCATCGCCATAGCACCACACAAACACAATGCAAGGGCGAATTAACAGAAAATTATGGCCGCGATGATCAGGCAGAAGAAGCCCCACGCCATAATGATTTCAGCGCCAACTCAAGGCCACATGAACCCTTATGTCAATCTAGCTCTCAAGCTTGCTTCTAAGGGCTTTGCCATCACTTTTGTTAATCTAGAATTTATTCACCACAAATTATCGAAGGTCCACTATAGCAATACTAGTATCGATGAAGTCGATTTTTTCTCCAAAGCCCGAGAACTAGGTCTTGACATAGGTTACATGACCATCAGCGATGGTTTGCCTTTAGAATTTGATCGAGATCTAAACTTTGAAGAGTATTGGAGGATACTATTGCGAGATTTTCCGGCTTGTGCTGATGAATGTGTTGGGAAGATAATCCAATGTTCTGATCCAGATTTGGTCCATTTCTTGGTAGCTGACACTGGTTATTCATGGCCTGCAACCATTGCCCAAAAGTACAACCTTGTCAATGTTTCCTTCTGGACGATGCCTGCCCTGATATTTTCTTTACCTTACCACTGGGATCTTCTCAAACAAAATGGTCATTTTCCTTGCAAAGGTATGCATATATATAATCTGAAGTTCTTTACTCATCAAGCGGTGTTTGTAGTCACAACGAAAAGTAATTTTTTTGCTTCTGTTGAAGAAAAACAGACAGTGAATGTTTTGTATTCTTATTTTTACCGAACAAGAAGTTAAAATAGGTAAGAAGAGAGAAGGAGCTTTTCAGGCTGCTTCTCTTTCAGTTTCTAGTTATTTTTTTAAAAATTAAACTACTATATTTCACTTTTGCTTTTCAACCACTATCCATTTTTATTATTATTATTATTATTATATTTTTTCACATTTTCTAAATTTCTAAACGTAGAAGATCTTGCAAACACCGCTAAGGTCAATGCAATCTCAATTTGAGTATTTAATTTCACACAAAGGTATTTTTCTTGACCAACAGATGACATTGAAGAGGAAATAAACTATGTTCCTGGTGTTAAATCCATTAATACAAGGGACATGATGTCATTTCTTAAGGAATCTTCATTAACTAGTGTCGTTTATGAGGCTTTGTCAATAGCGTTTAACGATGTCAAGAAAGCAGACTTTATCCTACATAACACAGTGCACGAGTTAGAACCTGAGATACTATCAGCCCTGAATAAATACCAGCCAAATTACGCAATCGGCCCCATGACTTTCTCTAATGTTACTGCCAAAGACACTGTCAGCAAGAGCTTTTGGTCCGAATCAGACTGCACCGAGTGGCTCGACTCTAAGGCCCCCGGCTCGGTATTGTACATCTCGTTTGGCAGCCTTGTTTCTGCCGATAAGCAGCTTATTGAAGAACTAGCTTATGGACTTCTTGTTAGTGGAGTTAATTTTATCTGGGTTGTTCGAGTAGGTATCCTGAGCTCTGGTGACACTGATGTTTTGCCGGCAGGATACGGAGAAGAGATTGAAGACAAAGGGCTGATAGTTCCATGGTGTAATCAAATTAAGGTTCTCTCAAATCCAGCCACGGGCGGATTTTTAACGCATAACGGGTGGAATTCGACTGTGGAGAGCATGTGGTGTGGCGTACCGATGATTTGCTGTCCGCTGACGTATGATCAGATTACTAATATGAAATTAGTGGTTGATGATTGGAAGATTGGGATTAGCCTTTGTGATGGAAAAACAGTTGATCGGAATGAAGTTGGTGAGAAGATAAAGAGCTTCATGAGTGGAGATACTTGGAAGAGACTAAAGCAAGAGGCGGAGAAAACTAAGGACACACTGCACAAAGCATTAGAAGGTGATGGGTCGTCAGAGAGAAACTTTGATCGATTTGTGAAGGATTTGGAAGCAAAAATTCATGCAAAAACTACGAGTTCATGAGCATTGGCGTCGACTAAGCTGGACTCATGACTGGCGTAATTGAAGAAAAGTGAATATACATGCAATTTCTTTTTTCAAATAAAGGCCTGATTCTAGTTTATATCCTTGCAATTCAAGCCAAGCAACGTATAATCAACCTCGATGAAACACTATAGTAAGAGATGAGAAATCATATATACGATGATAAATCATAAATATTATTATTATTATTATTATTAGTTTGCTATAATACGATCTCTGCAAATTTAATGACAAGAATAATTAATTTTTAATTATTATAATTGATAAATAACGAGAAATTACTAATTTAAATTGTTAATATTGACAGTAGGCCAAACATATAACTCGACAATTTAGTCATGTTAGGAAAAAGTTTCCTTTGATTTATTATATATAAGACTTATTTTCACTATATATATATCACCAAATAATTGTATCACTAATAGTAAGGTAGAGCCCCTCAATCAAAAGGTCAAGGATCTGGTTCTTTGACTCGATCTCCCCAAAATTGGTATTAATTAGTCTACTAAATAATAATTTATGTCTATTGTTTATTATTTTTCTTTAAATATGATGATTAATCTAATAACTTATTTTTAATTTGAGAATATTAATATGATCAATTAATATGTAATAAATGTTTTTTAACAAATGCAAATAACCGGTATCAATCATAATTTAAGTACATATATAATTCTAATCACTTCATACACGTAATAATTTTTTTTTTTTATGAAAAATTCCCCGATAAATTTTACTCAACTTGTAATTAGTATGGGTGCATAAGCTCGTTTATTTTATTGTATATATTCTCTCTCTAGTCTCTTGTAATCGAAAGGAGTATAAGAGGATGAATTATCATCTTCTTTATCCTTATTCCCCCCCCCCCCCCCACCCTCTTTTTATAATTTTTTTAACGATAGTTCCTAATGGTATACGGCAATTTTTGAACTCCCATATTTTACCCAGCATTGGTCCATCACTGAGAAGCTCATCCACATCCACATAATTTTACCCCCATCTCATCCAAGAAATATAATTTCCATTATTATTCTTCTTGGAATACTATTTTTATTGTGATGCGATCCGGATTTGATTGGTACACGTATCCGAATACTGCGCACTTCGAAATAGTGTTTGCTGGTGGCCCACCTGCTAAAGAGGGAGGAACGCACGTGAGACTAGCCGGTTTTGCCCCGGCGTAGGCTCTCCGACGCTCAAGTCAGTGACAAGTTCAAGAAGAAGAAGATGAACAGTAGTGATATTATCTTTTCTTGCAAGGCAAAAAGTATGTCTTACCCTTGAGTGGAGAGCCGTATGGAACTTTTATATGAGAGTGAGGAGCCTGATGTGACGTGGTTGGTGGGATTCGGTTACCTTTAACTCTGTAGCTGTTATAATAAGTGTCTTTTGTCCCTCTTTTTCCAGTCTTTTGGCGGCTACATTCACTCATCATTAATGAGGGGTCATACCCGGCATTAAATGGATATTTTGGGCATTTATGACCAAGGATTGTATTTATGACTTGGCATTTAATGCGCCCACGTCTGATGGGATGGACCCATGTGCCAACGCGATGTAGTAGGTGGCAGCGGATTACGCCTGTCAGCAGTCTCCAGCTGTACCCATCCCGTCATAATTCCCATCTTTGCAACGGTTAAGTCTGGGATTTGGCCCTCGATGGGAGCGCCATCGAGGGCAATCTCTCCATTCGAGGGCACCCTTGCTAACCTGTTGAGCTGTGGGTTTTCATAAGGGAACGAGGCTGGCATGAGAGTGCCCTTTCGAGGGCCTTGACAGTTTCGAGGGCGGCCATTTCATACTTAGCGGATTTGTGACTCTTGGGAGATTGTGATGACGTGGCATGGTAAAATGACACTTGACTCATCATTAGCCCCCCCACTCTTGAGTGTGACGAGGACGTCAGCCTTCAAGAGTGCATTTATGAGCAGGATGTCAGACGTCCTTTCATTTTTTGAATTTGAAGCGCCATTAGGGCATGAGGAGCCGCACCTTTTCAGCCTGTCAGCCCACGCGCCTAGTTGGGGGGACGTGTCATGTCCCCAGCCATTAATTTTGGGCGGCCGAAGGGTTTTCAAGAGAAAGGACGTGCTCTGTCGCCATTATTGCAGGCTTTTTTGGGTCATCGCGCCCGAGGTGACATAATGGTGGGTGATTTCCCGTATAACCTATAAATAGTTGCAGGTTTCACCACAATCCGATTTTTCTCCCGCCTGCTATACTTATTCAGACGACTGGCTTAAGGATTTCCACCACATTCACGACATTTTCAGGTTTTCGTCGCCGTTTCAGGTGAATCCCCTTTTCCTTCTCAAATTTCTCCTTCTTTTTCGTAAAAAACCCTAGCCGCCATGGGACCCAAGAGAAAGATACTGGACGACTCTGACCCCACACCTGAGGACTTAGCGGCGGAGAGGGAGGTTCGCCTCCCCTCCCAGTCGGTTTCAGGCACTGGGGCGGGTCGTGCCAATGAGGACACAGGAGCTACGCTCGCCGGGGCGCCGTCAGAGGGCGGCACGAGAGGAGAGGCGCCGGGCAATGCGCCAAAGGAAGTTCGCCCCCGCCCCAGGAAGAAGACGTCGGGGCCCGCTAGGGGGGACGCAGGACCGAGTGGGTCCCCGACAAAGAGCCCAAAAACACGAGGCGCCGGAATGGGCAGATTTCAAATAGCCTCCCTCCCCCGGGATATGACCAGCAACATCACAGTGGCAGAGGTTGAGAAGATCAGGGAAGAATATGGGGTCCAGTTCCCCATTCATATGCCGGGCCCAACGGAGAACATGGTGGAGCCAAGGGAAGGATGTGTGGCCCTCAATCTTCATCACTTCGAGGCGGATTGCGCCTTCCTTTTCCTCCCGAAGTTCGGCGATTACTGGAGTTTACTGGGGTTTGCCCCTGTCAATTGGTGCCGAACTCCATCATGATCATCATTGCCTTCGTGGTGATCATGAAGTGTTTGAAGGAAAAGGCAAGCCCGGCCAATTTTTTGGAGTTTTTCAGATCGAACGAATCGGTTCGATTGGGCCCTGGCGAATCAGCGGATGATGGGCCCAGATTCCTGTATTTATCAGCCCGTTCTGGCTCCTCGAAGGTGTTGGACGGCTTCAAATCCTCCCATGGATCGGGATGGAAGAAGAAGTTTGTCTTTGTGGAGGATCGAGGGCAGTTGGGGATGTCCCTCGACTTGGCGTCAGCCTCCTATACTTAATCGGAATCAGTTCCACGAGGAGCCAAGCTTTGACAAGGGGAAAGTGGAGGACTTGGCGAAGATGGGGAGGATGTGCGCAGTATATCTGACCTCCGAGGACATACTTCGCGCGTGCCGCCTCTCGAGCGCCACTGGCGACCCCGGCCCCGGCGAGCGTCCCAGTACGCGGTGTCAATCCTTTATCGAGAACCACCTTAGGGCCTAAGTCTTCTTCCCCTCGTTTTTTCTGCATTTTATATTATTTCTCGAGGTTCTTGCAAGATAATATTTTCTTTTTGCAGCTTTACAAATTCTGATGGACGCACGCAAAGCACTGTTGGCGAGGCTCGACCGTCAAAGGCGCCAAACCCAGCCCCCACGACCTAGGGTGACGCCGTTTCACAGACCAGTCACTCAGAAGGCGAGGAGGCCAAGAAAAGATACCGGGGCCGGAGAGGGTTCCAGCCAAGGGGTTGGGGCCTCCGCGGAAGAAACAGAGGCTGAGATCCCTCGATCAGCCGAGGGGGTTACACCAGCCAAGGGGGCACCACCGGCCGAGGAGGCAACGGCCCCAAGGGGCGATGGGGGTGGCCCGGCGCCCATGGAACAAACGGCGCCTCAAACTGAGGCTCCCTCTTCGGTGCCGACTCCAGCTGCTAGGGCGCCGGCTCCTGCGACTACTCCACTAAGGCCTCCGCAAAGGCCTACTTCGGCTGGGGCTCCAGCTGATGCTCCGCCTCGATCTAGGGTGAGTTCTGCCAGCCCCCCTACCGGGACGACACAGTCAGCGCCTTCAACCCGGCCAAGTCCTAGGGGTGCCGCCCCTCGAAGGGTCTTGCCGGGTGTCTCGATTCGTGAAGGAGGCACTGAGGGCTCTCGAAATAGGGCGGCGAATGAAGAGGCTGCTCGTGGGGCCAAGAAGCAGAAGCCAATCCCCATGGGGAAAGGCAAAAAGGGTGGCAAGCCCCGAGCCCCCGGAAACAGACGAGGAGGACAAGATCCTCAAATGTGTTGACGTGGGGCCCAGTAACCCTGTCCATCTCGATCACCACCACTCTAATCTTCGTATCACTGGGATAGGGGCTAACGAGACAGATACAAAGATGAACTTGGCTCTTCTCCGAAGTCTTCAGTTCCCTAACGACCATCGAGCTCTACTGAAGTGCTCCATGGCTGATCTGGAGACCAATCTGGCCAATGCTTTAATTGGGGTAAGGGTTCACGCCTTAAAATTATTTTTCTTTTCCCCATAATGACTCTTTACTCATCTGTCGATCTTCTCGGCAGGTGGTTGCCCCCTTGTCTCACCATTTCCTCCGTCGCGCGAGCGTCTTCCGACGGGGGAAGAACAAGTACAAGAGGCTCCTCCGAGAGGAGAAGAAAAAGAATAAACAGGCGCCGGCTGAGGTAGAAAAGCGCCTCGAAGAGATCGAAGTACTTGCCGGGGAACTAGCCTCGACAAATGATACTCTTCGAGGGCAGTTGCAGGAGAGTCAGCAGCTCCTCGAATCTGCCCAGACACGCATTGCGGAGCTCGAGAAGAAATGCCCGGGTCTGGACGATGAAGTCAAGCGCACGGCCAAAGCTTGGGAGGAGACGCGGGAGCTGTGCGAAAGAGCAGAATTGGCCCGCGACTTCGCCAAAGAGCGCCTCGAGGTAGTCAACAACAAGGTTGCAGAGGCGGAGGCCAAGGCTCACCATAACTACAGCGAGGGCGTTAAGGCGGGGCTGCAGAGGGCTGAGTGGATATTCCCCGCAAGATGCCATAAGAGGGTCAAGCGGGCCTTCTCGAGGTTCTTCGTGAGTGAGGTGTTCGACTACATCAGGACGTACCTCGGTTTCCAGGATTCTGCGGAGGCCATAGAACTAGTCCTCGATCAGCTCCAAACTCGAGGCGAATTAAGAGAGGACTTCGATCGAGAGTCGGTTGGGCTCTCCTTTGACCGCAGCGGGGCGCCGGTGGATGAGGCTTCGCCCTCGACGGGGAAATCCAAAGAGTTCGACTTCCAAGGAAGCGAATTCAACTTTGCCTTCCGCCGCCTCGAAATTCCAACGCCGGAGACTGCGAAGGGCGAGTCATCGGGGGAAGAGGACGTTCAAATGCCTTCGGCGCCGGCTCCCGAGACCTGGAAGGAACGGATGGCCGAGCCCAGTGCTTCCAATGACCCCGAGGACGAAGATGGAGAGGACGGAGCGGGGGCATTTGCCGGTGACGGGGGCGACGAGGGTCAGGAGGATAGGCCTGTCGAACTTAGCGACTAGGTCCAATAATCCCCCACCCCATTTTGTGGCCTTTCCCCCCTTTTTGTTTTTACCCGCTTAAGTCCTTGTAACTTTTTTGCCCTCGGGCTTCCTTAATGAAATGGCCCACTCGAGGCTTCCCCTGTTAAATATAAAGATTAGTTCTCGAGTACATATTACTGTTTTCTTTATTTTTATAGCTAAATGATACTTTGATGAAATCGAGAGGCGCTGTCCCATTTATATGAAGAAAAATGAAATTGGTTAAATCATAAGTGGAATCGAGGGACACGGGAGTTTTATCATTGCGCCAAACCATACTTCACCAAGGCTTAATCGTAAATATGCAAGAACACTTCAAAGATAGTCGAGGAAAGTGATTTGTATTGAAACATCTTTACATTTTCCTCAAGTCGAAAAGCATCCTCGACACAAATTTCTACCACCTATCGAGGAAGGATCGAGCAAACTTATCTTATACATAGAATTTTCTGAGATTCGAAGCATTCCATGGTCGAGGTAGTTCCCTTCCTTCCATGTCCTCGAGCCGGTACGCATTATTTTTTGAAACCTTCAAACCTTTGTAAGGTCCCTCCCAGTTATGGTCTAGTTTTCCCACGTGCTTGGATACTTCAACCTTTTTAAGGACCAAGTCGCCAAGTTGGAAATTTCAGGGGCGTACTCCTTTATTATATGCTCGGGCCATCGAAGCTCGATATTTTTGCATCCTCGACCAGGTTGCACCTCTTCTCTCCTCGAGCAAATTTAGCTCCGAGGCTCGGTTCTCCTCATTCCTGGACTTGTCAAAGTATGCAACTCTGGCGGTGTCGTGCAATATTTCCGCTGGAATGACCGCCTCAGATCCATACACTAAGGCATACGGGGAGTCTGCCATTGCTGTTCGAGGGGTGGTGCGATAAGCCCACAAGACCCCCGGCAACTCATCCGCCCATTCTCCCTTGAAAGCACCCAACACAGTTTTAAGGTTTTGGAGAATGATGCAGTTGGTTACCTCCACTTGGCCATTGGCTTGGGGATTTCCCACGGATGTGAACCGTTGCTCGATGCCATGACTTTGACACCATTCAGTTGTGGCTCGACTTTGAAACTGGGTACCATTATCTGATATCAGCACTCGAGGGACCCCGAAGCGGCAAATAATATTCTTCCATATGAAGGACCGGATCGAGGCATCGGTAATTTTAGGAACGGCCTCCGCCTCGACCCATTTAGTGAAGTATTCCACGGCCACTATGGCGAACTTTCTTTGGCCTTTTCCTATAGGGAAAGGTCCAACTACATCGATCCCCCATTGATCGAAGGGCTATGAAATCTCCACATTCACCATCTCGGCCACTGGTTTGTGAGAAAGGTTGGCATAAGTTGGCACTTCGGGCACTTCCGAGTGTAATCAAATGCATCCTTTAGAATAGTTGGCCAATAAAAGCCGCTTCTCATAATCTTTTTGGATAATGACCTCCCTTCCGCATGATTCCCACAACTTCCCTCGTGAATAGACTGCATTACTTCTCGGGCCTCCGAGGGGAGGAGACATCTGAGCGGGGGCCCCAGAAAAGATTTCGAAATAACCTTCCCTCACTGTCCAAGGCATATCTCGCACTCTGTCTTCTTAGCCTCCTCGATTGGTTTTGGTCAAAGATCTCTTCTCCCGACAAGAAAGCGCGGATTTCATCCTGCCAACTGGGTTCGAGGGGCTGGATAGGCAGGATCGAGGCGCCCCCCTCACGGATTACAGAAGTGTCGAGAGTCTGAAACCTGACTACATGATCCCTCGTGCCTCTCAGGGCACTTGCAAACTTAGACAAAGCGTCCGCACGCTCATTTTCTTCCCTCGGGATCTGCTCCAAAGTGAAAGATTTGAAACTTTCCTTCATCTTGGAAACATATTCGAGGTACTTTGTCATCATGGCATCCCGGGCTTCGTATATTCCCCCAATCTGATGGGAGACTAGTTGAGAATCAGTGAAGGCTCAGATATGGGAGACTCCTTCTCGAATTGCCAATTCGAGGCCAGCTATGAGGGCCTCATATTCTGCTTCATTGTTTGTGACAGGGAAATTGAGCCTGATAGCGAATTCTACCACATCACCATCTGGGCTCTGTAGGGTGATCCCAGCTCCCCCTCCTTGCGTGGTGGATGACCCGTCTACATGCAGGAGCCACGGGTCGGTGATAGGCGGACTTTCTTCCGGCAACCCCACTCTTTCGAGGAGGAAATCAGCCAGCACTTGGGCTTGGACGGCGGTTCTGGGTTGATATAATATATCGAATTCCCCAAGCTCTATAGCCCACTTGATAAGCCGGCCCGACGTGTTAGGCTTTGAGATGACCTGCCGGAGAGGTTGATCGGTAAGTACTACCATTGAATGTGACTGGAAGTATTGTCTCAGCTTCCTTGCGGAGTGGATGAGGGCCAATGCAAATTTCTCTATCTCCAGGTAGTTCTTTTCTGGCCCTTGCAACACTTTGCTGAGATAATACACCGGTAAGTGCTTCTGATCCCTTATTACCACAATTACTGAGCTGACCGCTTCCGGAGATACAGCGAGATACACGTACAGCTTTTCTCCTGGATTCGGTTTTGCTAGTAGAGGCGGGGTGGCCAGATATTCCTTGAGCTCGCGCAGGGCTTGCTCGCATTCGGGGGTCCACTGAAAATCAGGAACTTTCCTCAGTTTTTTGAAGAAGAGGAGGTTCCTGTCCGCCGACCGAGATATGAATCTATTCAACGATATAATCCGGCCGCAGAGCCTCTGGACGTCCTTGATTGATTTGGGGGATCCGATTTTTTGCAAAGCCTCGATTTTCTCTGGATTGGCCTCGATCCCCCTCTCGCTGACCATATAACCCAGAAACTTCCCCCCTCGAACTCCGAATGTGCATTTCGAGGGGTTGAGTTTTAAACCAATTTCCCTTAGTACTTGAAAGACCTCTTTAAGATGTTCGAGATGGTCCCTTTCCTCCGGACTCTTAACGATCATGTCGTCCACGTATACTTCGATAATCCGTCATATCAACTCTTTAAAGATAAGATTCACTAAGCTTTGATAGGTCGCCCCCGCATTCTTGAGGCCAAATGGCATAACCAGGAAATAGTAGACCCCCATCTCTACCACAAACGAAGTCTTGGATTGGTCTTCCGGGGCCATAGAGATCTGATAGTACCCTTGATAGGCATCCATCATACTCATCATTTCGCAGCCTGCCGTCGAGTCGACAAGCTGATCGATTCGAGGGAGTGGGTAGGGGTCCTTTGGGCACGCCTTGTTGAGGTCCGTGAAGTCATTGCACATCCTCCACTTTCCTTGCCCTTTGGGGACCACTACCACGTTGCACAGCCACTCCGGGAAGTATATAGGCATGGGAATGCCAATGTGTGGAAGTTTTTCACTGATCTTTTTGATTATTTGCCCTTGACAGCACTTATTGAGAGTCAGGTTGGAGGATAACTTCACATGCTCCTTTTTTTTGAATACTGCATCTTTATTATATCTGATGTCTAAAATTGTGATCTTGTAGATCTTCTGTTTGCACGGGGGTCTTTCACCATCCCTTGATACCTTGGACAATATTCGAGCTTTAGATCGTATACAGGAGGTACAAATGAAATTCTTATCCATGATTGCAAACTCTTTATTGTGCCTCATTTTTGATCATGTATCTTACTCTTCTCAATGTTGTGATATTTTACTTTCCTTCTTTGTCTGGGTTTGGGCGCCCTATCTGCGAAATCGGGGAGCAGTCAAGCCACCTATATTATGATTTATGAGTTTTTGTTTGAAGCTTGCTCAAATAGTTTTGACATTTGGGCCCCACTAAAACCAAAAGCTCATATCGCTTTGTTTGCTCAGATTAATATATTGATTTCGTTCAATAAATAAAATGTGGCGGAGAGCTTGAGCATTGTATTCTTATGTCAAGGCTTATGTTGCCTTTGTTCATTGTGACAAAAGACTGGCCTGCTGTTTAAGTCTATGCCTTTAATTCATGTTGAATGGCTTGTTATCCCTAATAATTTCTTTGTGAATGTGTTCGTTGGTGGCCTGATAGGTTCCACATGAAGGACCAATGTGTGATCTATTGTGGTCTGATCCGGATGATCGTTGTGGTTGGGGTATATCACCACGTGGTGCTGGTTACACCTTTGGACAGGATATAGCTGCTCAGTTCAACCACACCAATGGCCTCACTCTAATTTCAAGGGCGCACCAACTTGTCATGGAGGGTTACAACTGGTGTCAGGTTTGTCTTTAATCTGAAAATATTGTTTTCAACATTGTATCCCCGGCGCGAACAATGCTCTTGCTTATTTACTTTGATCTAAATTTGTAGGAAAAGAATGTGGTGACAGTTTTTAGCGCTCCAAACTATTGTTATCGCTGTGGGAACATGGCTGCAATACTGGAAATCGGGGAGAACATGGAGCAGAATTTCCTTCAGTTTGACCCAGCCCCTCGGCAGATTGAACCTGACACAACGCGCAAGACTCCAGATTATTTTTTGTGAACCCAGAAAGCCGGGCAGCTGTCTGTAGTGCATGCTTGCAGTTATGTTACTGTAGATGTGTCTTAAGAGAAGAGTATTGTTATTTGAGGATTATTGTCTACATCATTCTTTTGTTTGGAGTTTGCTATAGTACTCCTTCCTGTCTTTGATGGAGAGTTTATGCGGGCATGGAGTATTTTGACTTGTATATTGTTCTTGAAAAAGGAGTGAGGGATGATGATGGATTGGTATATTCTGTTATGTAATTTACAAGGTTGTCGATTGTCGACTCGTAGGAACCAATTCTGATAACCAATCTCAGTTTTCCACTCCCCCGTTTAAACTTACATGCTGCCGATGTGTAGGGCTCACAAATAAGTTATAACACGATATATCGAGAATGGAGGAATTTTTCTATCATGTGGTGGCGAAGAATGTAATTGTATGCAGATCTCTTATAAAATGTAGTGGGGTAAGGGTTGATTTAGTTCAAATGCCCAATTTTCTCTGTACACATGGATCATTACTTGTTGGATCAAGTGGAATAGAATTATGGTTCTTGTAAAAGCGAGACAAGAGCACAATGGATGAGGGCGTGCTGCATCATCCTTGAAGCACAAACACACAAGAAAAGTGAACTTGATGGATGCAAGCAGGGTGGCGCTAAATGGCGTTCCAAAGCAAGTTTCCTATTTAAATTAATAAGATTAGTTACAGAAATACTTGGTTACAAGGCAAAACAAGACCAAAACTATTGATTCTGAATATTAGGCACAACTTACAACACTCGTTGATTTAGAAGAAGAGAAAAGAAAAAGACATGCTGAAAATTGTAACGGTAAACCTAAAACCTAGAATTGGTTGGGAGCCTCATTGGCACCCCGCCTGGGGCACCACTTCGCTTTCTTCTTAAGTATATAAATGAGCCACTGCTTAGCAGCAATGCCAACATGAGCGACTGCAGAAAGGAATATATATGACAACACATATATAAGCATGATCTCAGTGACTCAAAAAAGAATTACAAATAAAACAATGACACAATGTACTTTTGTAGCGTAATGGGAATAAATTTTAGGCAATTACAAAAATATATCATCCAAAAAAATTAATAGTCTATGGTGAAAGTGTAAAACCCGAGCCATATTACCGTATTATTATTATTATTACTAGTACTATTGGGATTATAATTTTATTTATTTATTTTTCATTATTATTGCTATCATTAATATTATTAATATTAGTTAATCCTATTGCAATTAGGAATATTGGGCTATCTTATTAAGCCTAGGATTATTGAATTTGTATTACTATCATGATTGGGCTTAGGTTTATTAGGCTTACTCTATTAAATTTGGAACTATTGGGCTAAGCCTTTTAGGGTTTGGAATTTGAACTATATATATATACACTTAATCAAAGATTATATTGACTATACAACAGTGAGCAGAAGAGAGGGAGGCCGAGAGCAGCAGACGCAAGGCTTGGCATCCTAATTCTGGCTTAGTAACTTGGTAAGTTTCTCACCAATTTTGTAGGGTATAGGATTAGCCAATATAATTTCTACTTACATGGACATGAATAATTGTTTATACTTGTCAAATTCATGTACACATGCACCCACACCTGTGGTAAGTAAGTAAACAATTGGACTTTATATGCTTTGGGAATTTGTGCATTGATGTATTTGGCCTTGAGACATCTATACGAATAGATTTTAGGGGACATGGGGATATATATATATATATATATATATATATATATATAATATGTGTGAGTCTAGGTTGTTAGATTATACTATTATATTAATTGGAAAGAGGTGTCTAAGATTAATTAGCTAAATATGAATATGGAAGAGTAGTGCATCATGGGCAGTGTTACAATTTGATTGTCGGATTCATGCCATAATAGGCCTTTTATTATAATTACTCTCGATATATCAAAAGGAACCGTTCGAACGAGATATAATGTGGAATATTATACTGTTTTTGCATTATAATTAGATTTTATTTATAATTATAAGGGGATGTCAATTTTATGAATTATCTCACTTTGATAGAATATTATAAGATAGCTTATATTCATATTCTTATATTGTTAGATTCATACGATCACGCTTAGTACCTGACCCGTGAAATCTTGGATATCATAGGAATTCATATAGATTAAGGTAAGTGGTCTCTTCCCCCATTTGTTTTTATAAAAATATGTCTTTCTTAAATTTATGCTTTCGTTGAAAAAGTGATTGTCCTATATAAAAAGTGGATTTGAGCATGCTATTTTATGAATTTTCTATATGAAAAGATAAAATTGTTTTGTGTGGTGCTATATGTGTATATATGAACATGCTCCGAACACTTGGGATACTATTGGTAGGAACGAGTTCTGAAATTTCCGACCGAGCTACGGGGTACAGTAGCAATTTCCGAACCCACTTAACGGGGTTGTAGTTAAGGCCCTCCTACGGGTAATAATAGTAGTGTCCGAACCCACTTAACGAGGTTATAGTTAAGATTTCCGAACCCACTTAACGGGGTTGTAGTTAAGGCCCTCCTACGGGTAATAATAGTAGTGTCCGAACCCACCTAACGGGGTTATAGTTAGGGCTTGATCAAGTTGGCCAATAGAGATTTCGAATGTTCATGAGCATGGATATATAAATGAATTTGTCTGATTCTGTTTTGTTATCTGTCCCGTTACTTGAAAAGTGGAAAATATTAATTTATGAATATTCTCTATGTGTGCAAAGTGTGATTTTAATGATATATATATATATGTAACTTGCTCAAATTCGATAGAGGGTCAAGAGATCCCTTACTGGGCGAGTGCGCTCACACCACTAATAATCTTTTTTTGCAGAGGATAGTGCCGAAAAAGGTGACGAGGAACAATTTTGGGGTTGGTGAGTGGATTGATGGAGTCTTTGCGTAGAGACTTTAGTTATTGTCATTTGTTTTGAGGTTTTCTTTTTATGACTATCCATTAAGACTATTATAGATTGGTTTGCGATTGATGTTTTAGAACTAAAGATGTAATAGCTAGGATTATTATTTTATCCGCTGCGAGACTAAGGTTTTTGAATGAATATTTAATGGTTTTTAGTATGTTCTGATTTCCGTGGCTTGGTGTCTCTGAGTTCTTCGGGCTTAGGGGCATCGCCGTGCCGCGTCTCGGGATCCGGGGCGTGACAGAAAGGCGGCTTACTCCTTTTTGTTTTTGTTTTTCTTTTTTAAAGAAAAAGAATGTTTTATGCTTCTAATAGACATACCATAATCAGTGAACTATCTATAGCATTTTGTCCATCATGTTAATGTAGGACAACGCAGCAAACTATTGCAGCTTTCGGGCAAAACATGCGTATCAATTCACCATATTATGCAGGCGCTAAACGAAAGGCTAAAAAATTATATGTGATTAAAACTCAATCCTTAGTAAACAGAGCATCTCGTTCGCAACTGATGGCAGGTGTACCAAATCCAAGAGACGATAGCCAGCAAACATCTGATTCCTAGGTACTCACTAAAGAAGAATAACCTTTTTGAATTGGCAGACTTCATCTTAAGAATAAGTTGTTGGTACTTGAAAATGTTAAGATATATTAAATCCTGTTAAACGAATTCACCATCATAGAGATTTTGTCAAACATCTATCTATCTATTCGGCAATCATTTTGTGGCCTATCAGCTCTAAGCTCTACATTTTAAAAGTCATCCTAAATGTTGGGTATATATTTGTACATAAGAAATAGAACTAGTTTCAAAACATTATCCAGGTAAATGCGTGAAATTACCATTAATTCGAAACAAAAATGCATTTATAGAAGGCAAAAAACAGTGTCAACTTACCTCAAAACCTAGTACCGACAATATTTCTTCATTTACTGCGGGTATACAGCTTCTATAAGTGACATAAGCACTTGATCCACCTGATTTGGATGAATCACCCTGTAATCTTCTTTGCATTACTGAAGAAATAATTAGGTCTGCTTCATGCTGATTAATGCCAAAATCTGTACGTTCAAGAGTAGATCGTGTCTTCTGTGCTTTTAGTTTTTTTTCCTCCGTTGAACCAGATCCAGAGGGTACACATTTCAAACGAATGCGGTATCCAGTTTCACCACATCGATATTTTTCATCAGCCTAAGAAACAACACAAAACTTCACTGGTATAAGAAAAACATTTACTTCTACAGATCCAAAATACAATTCATGTGTGAGCATTAGTAAGTATCATCATGAACCAAACAGGAAATAATGCAAATAACCTCTAATGCCAAAACCTCCAATCGTGTAGCAATTCAAGCAACTTAGTCAATCAGACACCAAAAAAAAAAACGACAAATCGAGAATCATAACAGCAAAATGGTGCTAATGGAAAAAACAGATCTATCTTCGCCAAATAAATTACTGAAATGGAAGAGTTGTGGTTTCAAATTTCCAGATGTGGGTTCTATACCTTGATTATGATACCCCCGATGGTGCCATGATTTTATCTTATGGTGGAACAACAAAACCTATGCTTCTTCGAAAGATATATAGCTCATTACAGTGATGGATGTTTGGTCTTAAGGTCAAGGCAGCAGGAAATTAACATGCATGTCAATAAATAAACTGATTAGAAAATTGATATGCTCGACTAGAAGAACCACATCAAAGGTTGATTCTCAAATAACTAATAAAAGGAAATACAAACATCAAGAAATCAGGTTATCATCAAGGCCGGCGTGCAAGGTCGCATATGCTCACAGCCGCGGGATCCCTGTGCTAGTGCACAAATCTTCAGTTACACTATTTGCAAAGATTGTCCAGAAGAAAAAAATCCCCCAAATACGGTAGCATGCATTTAATGGAGTTACACAGACAAGCTTAAAACACTACAAAAGAACCTCCAAACCAGCTAAGAAATCATAATAATATCACAATTTCGATTCATACTCTCATAAATAAACAGGCTTGAAGGTGGGATCAACATTCAAACGGTGCACAATGACCTCGGGGCTTATCCCAGGGAAATCCGAGGGCTGCCATGCAAACACGTCCTTGTTCTCTCTCAAGAAGTGAACAAGCATCATTTCCTTAGCTTGATCGAGTTGAGCCCCTATCTTGGTCGTTTTCTCAGGGTTACCGGGCTCCAACTCGATGGTCTTAGATTCTCCGGTGGGCTCGATCCTGCTGTCCTCGAGCTTCCTAGTTTTCGTCGGAGGCAGTTCTACCCATCTAGAGTCGCTATCCGAGCTGGCCTCGGGTGATTTCCTTTTCGAGGACCCAGGCTTCATCCCAAGTGAGACTGAGTAGCAAGTCCATGCGTCAACTACATCGCATCTCACCTGTCCGATCCCGGTCTCGGTGGGGAACTTCATCATGAGGTGGTAAGTCGAGACCACTGCTCGGAATGCATTAAGCGCCGGTCTGCCCAGGATTAAATTATAGGCAAAGGGGGCGTCCACCACCAGGTAGTTCACCATCAAGGTCCGTCGGTGGGGCTCTTTGCCGAGGGATGTTGGCAATTTGATTTGCCCCAGAGGGTGAATCTGGGATCCCCCAAAGCCTACCAAGGGCGTCCTCACCGGCTCCAAGTCGATTTTTCCCATGTCCATCTTTTTCAAGGTCGAGTAGAATAGGACATTGGCTGAGCTTCTGTTGTCGATCAAAGTTTTGGTAATGGCGAAGTTAGCTACGTCGGCCGTTACCACCATAGGATAGTCGGGTTGCTCGATCAGACCTTCTGGGCTCTGGACAGGGATCCTGTCATTTTCGGTGAACTCGATCGAGCATCCCTCGATAGCATTGACCTGTTGGGGGTAATCCGGATCCTCGAGGGCAAACCGGTCATACCGGAGCTTCCTGCCAACTTTCTTTCGAGAGGATCTGGTATCACCCCCGGCTGGTCCTCCCGCGATCATGAGGATCGTGCCCTTTGTGGGGTGATTGTTGCTCAGGGGCCTCTTGCCGGCTCTTTTCGAAGTTTCTGGATGCTTTTGAGGGCTTGCCTTTCTAGGTGACCTCGACCGATCTCGATGGATCGGGGAGGCCTGGAGGTCATAGTACTCCAGCTTCTTAACAAATTCCTGGAGCTTCCCGCCACGGATCAGGGCCTCGATCTCATCTTGTAAGTTATAGCAATCCTCCGTGTTGTGCCCAGGTTGTCGATGATAGGCACAATATTTCCCACTCCTCCGGGCTTTCCTCCTCTCGGGCATCCTCTTAGGCGTTGAAAACGCGTGGCTCCCGAGGAGTGAAAAGATCTCAGCTGGGGTCTTGGTAAGGGGAGAATACTCTTTGTACTTCCTGACTACCTCATTCCTTTCCTTGCCCCTTGATTTGTCTTCCCGGGGTTTGGTGCTACCTTCTCCCTTAATCTTGGGAGGGTGTTTTATGAGGTTGAGCTCCTCAACCTCCATGTACTTGGAGGCCAGCTGCTGAATCCCGGCGATGGTACGGGGGGCCTGCAGAATAATGGCCTCCGCAAATTTCTCATTCTTTAGGGCTTGATACAGCGCATGCCGGACAAACTCGACCCCCACATCTCCACTTTGAGGAGCTCATTGTTAAATCGTTCCATGAAAGCACGCAAGCTTTCATCTTCTCTCTGGACTACTCCATACAAATGAGTATGGGAAAACTTAGTAGACATCTTGACGGCGAAATGGTTCAAAAATTTGTCTGCTAATTCTTCATAGGAAGAGATGGACTGTGGCTCCATCTTCTTAAACCATGTAAGGGCGATCCCTTGGAGGGTGGTAGAAAAGAGACGGGCCCATACATGGAGGTTACTGGTTGCCACCCCTACTACGTCCTCATAATGAGTCAGGTGCTCCAGCGGGTCCGTAGTACCATCATAACGGGGTAAGCTGGTGGGTATGCGTTCATTCGGGGCCAACCGGGACTCAGCAATCTCCAAAATAAATGGAGATCTCTCCAATCGGTGGTTGTAAGGAGGCAGCTGTCGCGTTACTTCCACCCTTATGCTTCTATCTCCTTCGCGACGCCTGGACAGGCGATCTATCTCATCTTGTAGGTCGCTGACCTGTTGGCGCATGCGAGCCAGCTCTTTCGGCTCCTCCCCCCTTCGAGGGCGCGGACGATGACCGCCGGATCGGGACCTGGCGGGAGCCCTGGACCCGGCGGGTGCATCCATGGCGTTTCGGCCAGGAGGAACCCTTCGAGTGGCTATATTACCTGATTCAGCGACCTCTTCCCTGGGGTTATGTCTATGACTCCCTTCACGTGGGGACTGGCTCCGACGGGGATCGTGATGCTCGTGACGGCGAGATACGGCTGGAGGCCCTACCTCATTAGGGGATGGAGATAGCCCCCCGGATAGTAACCGGACTAGGGTTTGGTCATCGCAGGCCCCCAACAGCTGTCTGATCCGGCTAATGGGGAGGTTGACCGTATGCTCAACCTGCTGCGTCCCTGCTGCTTGAGTTGGTGCGGGGTCATGGGAGGGTCCTGCCCCCAGGCCAGCGGGCAGTGCGGGTGCAGCAGGTTCCTTTCCTCTGTTTATGACGTTGACGGCCTCCTCTGCCCATTGAGTCACTTCGGGAGGGTCGCGGTGGCTCCTCTCCGATGTGACGGACATGTGAGTTCGTCGGGTGTTCACCATTCTTCTTTGTTTAGAAAAAATCACCTCTTGAACAGGATTGGGCCCTCCTTCTAGCGCCAAATGATGCGGTCCGAATTTGGTTGGTACACGTGTCCGAATACTGCGCACTTCGAAATAGTGTTTGCTGGTGGCCCACCTGCTAAAGAGGGAGGAACGCACGTGAGACTAGCCGGTTTTGCCCCGGTGTAGGCTCTCCGACGCTCAAGTCAGTGGCAAGTTCAAGAAGAAGAAGATGAACAGTAGTGATATTATCTTTTCTTGCAAGGCAAAAAGTATGTCTTACCCTTGAGTGGAGAGCCGTATGGAGCTTTTATATGAGAGTGAGGAGCCTGATGTGACGTGGTTGGTGGGATCCGGTCACCTTTAACTCTGTAGCTGTTATAATAAGTGCATTTTGTCCCCCTTTTTCCAGTCTTTTGGCGGCTACCTTCACTCATCATTAATGAGGGATCATACCCGGCATTAAATGGATATCTTGGGCATTTATGACCAAGGATTGTATTTATGACTTGGCATTTAATGCGCCCACGTCTGATGGGATGGACCCATGTGCCAACGCGATGTAGTAGGTGGCAGCGTATTGCGCCTGTCAGCAGTCTCTAGCTGTACCCACCCCGTCATAATTCCCATCTTTGCAACGGTTAAATCTGGGATTTGGCCCTCGATGGGAGCGCCATCGAGGGCAATCTCTCCATTCGAGGGCACCCTTGCTAACCTGTTGCGCTGTGGGTTTTCATAAGGGAACGAGGCTGGCATGAGAGTGCCCTTTCGAGTTCCTTGACAGTTTCGAGGACGGCCATTTCATACTTAACGGATTTGTGACTCTTGGGAGATTGTGATGACGTGGTATGATGAAATGGCACTTGACTCATCATATTGCAAAATAAAATTCTTCATCAAAAAAATATATAATTGTAAAATTTCATCATTATTTATTGAATTTAAATATGTAATCGCCAATTTTAGTTTAGTTTATCAAAATAATAGTGACCGTCAATGAAGATAAGATCTTTCTCGCGGATCCAAGTGAAATGACATGTTGCCCCATCATTCATCGAGCCAAATTCACGTTTCTCTTTGGATACCAAATGCCAAGTCGTGCAATCATGCTCCATCTTGGCCTTCGGCACCACACAAATTTTATTTTAAAATAAAATTAATTCCTGGCGGTTCGAATTGAAGTAAGCCTTTCATGTATGTGAAATTAATTTTTCAATAGTGAAAATTTATGTCTAAATATCATCGTTACTTTTTTCAATAAAAAAATTGAATTGCGTAAAACAAAAAAACAAAGACTTTCTTATTGCTAAATATCTGTAGTAAGTAGCAAGCGACAACTTTGACGGTGGTACCAGAAATCTTATCATTGTTATGATTCTTCCTTGTAAGGTGATTCGGTACGATATTTCCAGCTTTTCTCTCACTTGTTTTTATTTATTTTAATTCTGGAATGTGACATTATTCAAAAAAAAAATATCTTGATAGACAAGTGAACTGGTTTCCAAATTTGATTTGGTCACTAATATATAGCGAAGGTCCGTTGTCTTTTCTCATCATTTGCAAATTAATGTTATACTAGTCTAAGTAGATTGATAAGTCAAATTAAATTTTGTTTTTTGTCAGGGCTACTGCTAGTCAATGCCATGTCGTGCAAATCAATCAAGCGCCGCAGTCAGCACTCCAATCTAAAAAATATCAAACTTTGTCGCGGCTCCAATGTGGTAATATCTTACTCATTCATAATTTTAGCTATATATACCTCTAAAATCTCACAACAAAATCAAACCAAAAAAGGAAAGAAAAAAAGAAAGATAAAAAAAAAAATGGTCCAGATGCGCAAGCCCCATGCTATCATAATCCCAATCCCTCACCAGGGCCATATCAACCCAACAACCGATCTAGCTCTCAAGCTTGCTTCAAAGGACTTCGTCGTTACTTTTGTTAACCTAGAATATGTTCACCACATGTTGTCCAAGTCCCACCGCAACAAGAAAACTAACGAAGAAATTGATTTGTTCTCCGAGGCACGTAAATCGGGCCTCGATATACGTTCAGCAACGATCAGCGATGGTTTTCCGGTTGAATTTGATCGAGTTCTCCACTTGAACGACTTCTGGGAATCCATGCTACGAGATTTTCCTGCTCGCGTGGATGAGTTTGTAGGCAAGATAATCGAATCCGAACCGAATTTGGATCATTTCTTGGTTGCAGACACTTTTTATGCATGGCCTGCAGCAGTTGCGGAGAAGTACAACCTTGTGAACGTCTCGTTTTGGACCGAACCAGCCTTGGTTTATTCTTTGATCTACCACGCGGAGCTTATGAGAGAGAAGGGCCATTTTCCGTGTAAAGGTACGAACAAATTGTTTAACACATTTGCCATGCATAAATATATATGGAAAATTCTAGTTTGAACTAAGTTTGATCACAGTCAACTAGTTAGATAAGAAGTATTGTTGTCCTTATAATGTGATTAGTTGTTTTTCTTAAAATAAATATTAATCACGTGGCAAACGTATATATCACTTACCATGTGACTAAAATTTTATTAAATTGAAGCTTAACTAAAAATTTTACACAAATGTACATATATATAATTATTGTAAGGGTAATTTAATTTAGAGATTATTCTATTTCTTTAAATTTGATAAGATCTTTAAGTCGTAAGAGGATTTTTGAAAAAAATAGTACCAATATTTGCAATTTTGGAAAATTTGAGATTCTTTGTCTACACTAGTGCACCTAAACATTTTGGAAGAATTTGGGGACCTTTTAAATTTGTATTTGAAATTTGACCGACTTTTTATGAAGCTAATTAAAGGGTTCTTTTAACATAAACTGCCCACTGTAGTTATTTTTGTTGAATGCCCTAATTACTATGCCTTAAAATCAACAATTTTATAGTAGCATGTACCTTCTTCCTATGCAATCATACAACATCATTTACTGTACTCACCAATACGTGTCTACCAATACATGTGGTATTGATGAATGCACTGAAAATGTAAGTCAAAATTTTTGTAGTTGCAGATCAAAGTGCTATTGAACCAATTAAAATATGAAATAAAGGGAAGCATGTATATCCTATAGAAAACTTAATTCTCATATTTGATACTCTTTCTTGACAGATAACATTGAGGAGGAAGTAGATTACATTCCTGGTATCGATTCAATAAACACAAGGGACTTCATGAACTATCTCAAAGAATCCGACGTTACAAGTACATCTTACAAACTTGTATTCTCCGCATTTAAGGATGAGAACAAGTCAGATTTCATCGTACACAACACAGTGCAAGAACTAGAATCTGATACTCTATCAGTTCTAAACAAATACCAGCCAAATTATGCAATCGGCCCCATTAATTTTGCCAAAAATCTTGCCACAATCAGCAAGAGTTTGCTGTCCGGATCAGACTGCACCCACTGGCTCGAATCTAAGCCGCCTGGCTCAGTTCTGTATGTCTCGTTTGGTAGCCTGGCGCAGAGCAGTGAGCAGGTGGTTAAAGAAATAGCTCATGGCCTACTTATCAGTGGAGCAAATTTTATTTGGGTTATTCGGGTCGGTATTGAGGGCGCTGTTGATCCTAGTATCTTTCCAGCTGGATTTATGGACGAAATCCAGGATAAGGGATTGATTATCCCCTGGTGCGATCAAATAAAGGTCCTTTCAGACCCCGCTGTATGGGGATTTGTGACACACTGCGGGTGGAATTCTGTATTGGAGAGCATGTGGTGTGGGGTTCCGATGATTTGTTATCCGATCGAATACGATCAACCTGCTAATAGAAAACTAGTGGTTGATGATTGGAAAATAGGAGTTAATCTTTGTGATGGGACTTCAGTTGATAGAAATGAAGTTGCTGAGAAGATAAGAATGGTCATGAGTGGGGCTACTTCAAAGGGCTTGAATGAAGAAATTGTGAAAGTGAGGGCGAAATTGCACAATGCTTTGGAAATTGATGGATCTTCCGAGAGAAATTTCGAGCAATTTGTTGAAGATTTGAAGGCAAAAATTGATGCTAGAGCTGTGAGAGAATAAGTTTGAACCAGCTACGACTGCTAGGAGTCACAGATCATGTTTTTCTGTAACAGTTTCATTTACCTTTTTTTTTTTTTCCTTTTTAGGAGTTCAATACTTGGAAATTGTTAGTGAAATTCAAGTTTTAAGTTGATGTCCCAAAACTTGAGTCTTGGATTCAAATTCTTCATAAAATATGGGAATTGTCTACTTTATATGTATTCTTTTTGATGATTTCTCGTTTGTAGATGATTTTACTTGAGCTTACATTATTTCACAAGTAGCCAGCAGTCAACAAAGACTGCTTTACTTTGGTCCAATATCCGTGGCACACACGAATAAATAGTCACCAAATTTAGCTTCATCGCTTATATTATACATATATACCTTTTGAGAAATCAAGCATAACTTTATCTTTCAAGAGAATTAACCAAATCAAACACCAATCGGAAAAAATGGCCCGAAAGCCTCATGCCATCATGATCGCACTTCCATACCAAGGTCACATTACTCCCTTTGTCCAATTAGCCATCAAGCTTGCTTCAAAGGGCTTCGTCGTCACTTTTGCTCACCTCGAATTCATTCACAACTCCTTAACTCAATCACATGGCAGCAATGGTGAAGTCACTCTGTTTTCAGAAGCACGAGAATCCGGTCTTGACATACGTTACATAACAATTTCTGATGGTTTTCCCCTGGAATTTGATCGGGTTCTCAACTCAGACGAGTATTGGGAGTCCATGTTGCGAGATTTCCCGAACCGGGTTCATGATTTCCTTTCGAAAACAATTCAATCTGATCCGTTTTTGGCCCCCTTTTTAGTTGCCGACACTCTGTTCACTTGGCCAGCAGCCATTGCCGAGAAGCACAATCTCTTGAATGTCTCTTTCTGGACTGAACCAGCTCTGGTATTTTCTTTGCCATACCACATGGACCTTTTAAGCAAAAATGGTCACTTCCCCTGCAAAGGTAAATACCCGTTTTTCCTTTTCAGGTAAAAAAAAAAAAAGAATTCCGTCACAGATTTTATCAACGTTAATTCTTCTTTAATCTTATTAACAGACCATGTTGAAGAGGAAATAAATTACATTCCCGGAGTTACTTCGATAAATACAAAGGACTTAATGCCATATCTCAAGGAATCGGAGGTTGGAACCATAGTGCACAAGGTCGAGGTGAGGGCATTTGAGGAAGTGAAGAAAGCAGATTTTGTCTTACACAACACAGTTCATGAATTAGAACCCGGAACACTATCAGCTCTAGACAAAAACCAGCCAAACTATGCAGTTGGCCCCATTAACTTTGCCACAAATTTTGTCAGCAAAAGTTTACGGCCCGAATCAGACTGCACCCACTGGCTCGAATCCAAGCCCCCTGGCTCGGTACTGTACGTCTCTTTCGGGAGCTTTGTTCAGACCAGTAAGCAGGAGATAGAAGAAATAGCCTATGGGCTTCTGCTTAGCGAAGTAAATTTCATTTGGGTGGTTCGAGATGATGATGATGATTTACCGGCTGGATTTAGGGACGAAACTAGAAACAGGGGCCTGATAGTTCCCTGGTGTGATCAAATTAAGGTTCTCTCGAGTCCAGGAGTTGGAGGGTTTCTGACGCACTGTGGGTGGAACTCAATTCTGGAGAGCATGTGGTGTGGCGTGCCAATGATTTGTTATCCGTTGGCGTATGATCAACCAACTAATCGGAAACTAATAGTCGATGATTGGAAGATTGGGATTAATCTTCGTGACGGGACATCTGTTGATCGAAAAGAAGTTGCTAAGAAGATCAGAAGGTTGATGTGTGGAGCTGCTTCGGAGGAGTTGAAGGAGAAGGTGAAGAAAGCGAGTGGGATATTGCAGAATGCGGTGGATACTCATGGATCTTCCGACAGAAATTTTGATCAATTTGTCAAGGATTTGGAAGCCAAAATAATTGAGCGGAATTAAGGTGGGGAAAAATCATTTAGTTGTTATTCTAGTTATAATACAATTTACAGTATTTTATTCTGTATTTCACTAGTTCATATTTTTAAAAAGTTAGTTTAGACGTAATGAGATCATATGTTTTTTTTTGTGTGTGGGGGGTGCTGTACAGAGTCGGACCGGATCTCCTACCCCATAATAGTGCCCCATCTCCTGCCCCACACTCTGGATGTACGACACGTGTAAGTCTTGAAGATTTACTTACCAAATTAGATATTTGGTCCAATTAATTATATTTTTTCAGTTATCTAATTTGGTAAGTAAATCTTCAAGACTTACACGTGTCGTACATCCAGAGTGTGGGGCAGGAGATGGGGCACTATTATGGGGTAGGGGATCCGGTCCGGTACAGAGTTTATATTTGAATGCCAATATACTATTTAAAGCCCAAGTCGATACATAATAACTTTCTTATATCACTTTCAAATGTCATATACACTAGTCGTGTGATACATTTGATGGGTATACCAAATTTATATATGTATATAATTTGATTACATACTTAGATTCTGTTAGGATAAAATTATAAATATTTACTAATTTTATTTTATGAGTGCAATTTTTTGGAATGATTTGAAATATTTTAATTAAATTTAATGATAAATGAAAAATAAAATAATTTTAAAAAATAAATTTACATGACGAGGAAAACAAATATTAAAAATGTCGAATAATGGGAGGTGAGAGCAAGAGTGTGTATGAGAAAGAATGTAGGAAATACAAAAGAACTAGAAATACGAGAGAGAAACAAATAAAATTGTTATTAAACCTGATGATTTATAAAGAAGTATAGATATTCAAGGCTTCTTGGGCCCCTTATAACAAATATGATCCACTTAATATTAGAATTATTTAATTTTTTAACTATATTTACTCACTCTTTCAATTAGTATACTCTATTTAACAACACCTTATATCATAATTATATAAAATATCTACCATAAACCATAAAAATATTAACTGGGGTCAAATCGTTCATGTTTGAGAATCGACTTTTCTTGTAAAGAATTGTCTTAATCCAATCAGTATCACGTTATCATAAACCCAATGCTCTTCTTTTTTTAGTTTTTTTAATATTGTGTTGTGTTTTTATGGAAACCTTGCTCCTCGTGAAGCAAATATACAGGAACACAATATTCTCGCTAATAAAGGGTTAAAATCTATCAGAAAAATTTTCAGTCTATCTTTGTACATCATAGATAGACATTGAAGCATCATGTTAGCCAGAGATGGAGCAAAAGGGGGGTTGAATGAGGTGGTTCCCCCCCTCAAATTCATATTGAGCTAAAATTTATGTGTATTTTTTTTTTGTTTTTTTGTAAAAAAAATTGATTTCCCACCCCCTTCCCAAATACATTATTCTAGCCAATTAGATTTACATAATAAACCTCAGTTGCTAAGCATCTATAATCAGCGGCAACTTCAATACTGGCCCTAGGAATCTTATCATTATTAGTACAATAGTACTTGCAGGCAAAATTGGTCCCATATTATATGTTCCCGAACTCTCGCTTGTTTTTGTTTTGTCATCGTTTTATTGACTTCATTGCACAAAGTTGGCATTATTTGACTGGCAGCCAGCACTCTCAAAAGACCATCTTAAGTTGGGTCCAATATCCGTGATCCACACGAGTCAATTACTAACCAAATTTGACTTTATCACACACACACACACACACACACACACACACACACACACATAAGATAGACCTTTGGAGCAATCAAGCATAACTACACCTAAGAGAATTAACCAAATCTCACACCAATCAGAAAAAATGGCCCCAAACCTCATGCAATCATGATCGCACTCCCATACCAAGGTCATATAAATCACTTTATCAAATTAGCCACCAAACTCGCTTCAAAGGGCTTCATCGTCACTTTTGCTCACCTCGAGCACATTCACAACACGTTAATCCGATCGCACAGCCGCAATGGTGAAGTCAATCTGTTTTCTGAGGCACGAGAATCTGGTATTGACATACGTTACCCGACAATTTCTGATGGTTTTCCCCCGGAATACGACAGAAATCGCAATATGACCGAGTACTGGGAGCATATGTTGCATGAGTTCCCATCTCTAGTCGATGAATTTGTAGGCAATTTAATTGAGTCGCCTGATCCATCGTTGTTTCCATTCTTGGTCACTGACAGTGTGTATTCGTGGCCTGGAAAAATTGCCAACGAGTACAACCTGGTGAATGTGTCTTTCTGGACAGAAGCCTGCCATAGTGTTTGCTATTAATTACTACTGGGAACTTCTAAAAGAAAATGGCCATTTTCCACCCACAGTTATATTCGTCTATCATTTTTTTTTTCCCTCCCACATTGAAATTTCTGACTCTATCCCCAACTTTAACGCTTGACAATTTGGCAGATAATTGTGAGTACACTATTAATTACATCCCCGGAGTCGAGTCGATCAATACCAAAGACCTGATGGCGCATTTTCAAGAAGCTGATACAACAATAGTTCACAAGATGATTTTCATGCAATTTGAGGAGGTTAAGAAAGCAGATTTCATCTTGCACAACACAGTTCAAGAATTGGAACCACACTCTATCAGCCCTGAACAAAAAACAGCCAACATACGCCATAGGCCCCGTTAATTTCTCCGCCAAGATCAACATCTCCAAGAGCCTGCTCTCTGAAACAGACTGCACCAGGTGGCTCGACTCCAAGCCTCCCGGCTCAAGTCTTGCACGTCTCGTTTGGCAGCGTGGTTCAGACCAATAAACAGATAATCGAGAGATAGCTCGAGGACTTTCCCTTAGTCGAGTAAATTTTATTTGGGTCATCCGACCACATATCATTAGCTCCAGTGATGACACGCGTGTTTTACCATTCGGATTTGAGGGTGATGTTAAGCATAGAGGTTTGATCATCCCTTGGTGCAATCAAAATGAAGTCCTTTCTCATCCTGCTACTCGAGGAATTTTAACAAACTGTGGCTGGAACTCAATACTAGAGAGCATCTGGTGTGGGGTTCCGATAATTTGTTACCCGATAACATACAATCAGCCTACTAATAGAAAATTAGTGGTTGATGATTGGAAGATTGGAGTTAATCTTTATGATGGGACTTCAGTTGCTAGGAATGAAGTTGTTGAGAAGATCAGAAGGTTGATGAGTGGACCTGCTTCGAAGGAGTTTAAGGAAAATGTCAAGCAAGTGGGATATTGAAGAATGCGTTGGATACTGATGGATCTTCCGAGAGAAATTTTGATCAATTTATCAAGGATTTGGAAGCCAAATTAATTGAGAGGAATTAAGGGGCAAAAAAAACATCATTTAGTGATTTCAGAAGGAAAGAGACAAAAAAAACACACAATTTATTTTGATACTTTTCCTTCTGTTACAAATATGTTTCAAAGAAATATCTAATAGTAACCCATAAACTAATGACCGCTCACCAAATGATGTATTTTGATCCTTTTCCTTCTGTTACAAATGATGTTTTGACTGGTTTTTGAAGGAAAAGGGGATCACAGTCTCTTTAGAATCATCATGCGTAATGACAGTATTTCATAAAGAAATATTAACACAACAGATATTCAGCAAAATGCTTTTGCAATTCCTATCAATTGGCATAATGAACTGTTCAGTTGAAATAGAGAATAATTATTAGCTTCTCAAGACCACGTATCTTTACCTGTATGTAATGCCTGAGTAGGAAATATTACCCTTACTCTGGTTGTGACATAAAGAAATATGTAGATGGCAGGCCAACTCTCACCAGCAGAACGGGATGCAATTGATGCTGCATATCACGGCGACAACAAAAAGCAACGGATACATTTATCAGGAGAATTAGCGGCGAATGACAATATAGAGACACTTTATGCTTAAGTATTTGAAAGTTAAAACTTCATCAATTTGGTGAGTGCTTACCCTTTTTCAATTGGATCTTGCCAGGAAACAACTGGAGTGAGCTAGGAGAGACAAATAAGCTCTTAGAAGTTAGAAATATGAATAGCTACCATGCCATGAGCTTATTTATTAATGGACAATTTGTGACTGATGAAAACTCCCAAGACATGACTGCATAGGGATTTCATTTCGTTCAGCTGCAGCTTTTCACTTTAGAAAGCAAAAGTCTGTACATAGGGTCACCACGATCTAATACGTGCCTCTCCCAATCTGATGGCACTCCGAAAGGATTTTTCTTCAGCCATCCTAATTCGTTATTTGTCGCATCATCCGAGTGGTCCATAACTACTAGCCTTCCCGTTCCATATTCCATGAATTCGTTTTTCATCCTCACAGCAACAGCTTCTATATCAGATTGGAGAAATACCTGCAAATCAAGAAGGGAAGAATAAATAGGTAATATACTTACTAGCTGATCGCTGGCAGTTCTTGTTAACCGTAGTAATTGGATGACAATCATGTGGCAAGATTTCAATGACATTTTTGAAACTTGTAGAGTATTCAAAACACACGACAAGCCTTTTATTTTGCGCCACAATTACCAAAACAAAAAGAACATATCAAAAATCAAAACTGAATCGAGAAGAAAGATGAATGCGGAAAACAAGAATCTTAATTATCAGAAAAGGTTGAAGGGAAATGTATTTCCTCAGTTCAGGTGATAGTTCTTGTGACTTATCCATATTGACTGAAATATACATGTACATATTATCAGTTAAAGTTACCTCCAAATATAATGATTAAATTCAAGTACAAAACAGGTAATAAAAGTGTAGGGAAGGGCAATGATTTAGTACCTTTCCACCGAATATTAGCCTATCAGTTATTGCTTCAACTAATGACCTCTGCAACATTCTCCACCGGTATTCTGGTCTGTTGAAATCAGGGTTTGGACACTGGCATCAGAAAAGAATCTCGCTCAGTCAGAATATATGGCTGTTATCAATAACATAGATCATGAAGAACATGGAAAGACTTTTAATTTCAATTCCTAAAGAGTTCAAACTCATAACAGAAGATTTTCCGAGCCAATGCTGCAGCATAATTGTGGCCACACGTGTCAAAATACCTTTTTTTTCATTCTTATGTTTTAACTTTTTTGTTTTTTTCATTTTTATGTTTTGCCACATAAGTTGCAAAGGGTGATCATCAAAATTTGGTGTATGTATATTATGGTTAGACTATGTTTACCATATCTAGATAGTTTAACTTCACTCATTTTCAATTTGTTGCAAGGAGTACAAACAGCAAAATGAAAGAATATAATGCGCACTACACAATTTTTCAACTTTTGGCAACCATCTTCTATAGCAGGACCAGTATAGATGAATGAGAAAATAAATAAGCAGGTCATATGATAACATGTTGACAGATGCAACTAAAACATCAGTATCCATTACCTGTATTGATACAAGAACCAAGTTCCCTGGGTAACTGGAAACTATAGATCGAAAAGTTGATGTTGCATTTGTTGTAATAAAGTGCCTAAACAGACAAGATATACCATATGAGAATAAATGCAAACATCTTTGTTCCTAACTGACTAAAATCCAAATCTGAAAAATTAGAATAGATAAAACTAGCAGCATTTATCCTCTCCTCCACCCCTACTTCCACACTGCACCATCAGAAAAGTGGTAGCCTTTCCCAAATAATTTTATTTTACTAATGCAACAGTAAAAATGATATCTGATACTTACACAGGGAATCTTATCTTATATTTGCAATATTTGCCGGATAACTCATAAATTTAGTTCTTGGTCCTTAATTTCACCACAAAGGTCATGTTTGATTCATATCACCGAGAGATGCCAATGTAGTTGTTACATGAAGTCTAAATATAAATGAATATCCATTTAGTTATTATGTATGACAACGGTTTCTTAGGGGGCAAAAAGGTTGTAATATATGAGATGCTTGATAAATTACATGGCTAATGCAAAGAGTTGTATAGAGATGAAACTACATACACATTGTGGATACCAAGTCGACGAATGTCATCTAGACAGCGATCCACCAGCTGAAAATGTAGCCAGAGCAAAGAACCAGTAACTAAGTTCAAAACTTCACAGTTCCAGGAACAAATTTATTTTCACAAATAAAAGACCTTTGCATTTATTTCAAGCCCAAGAAAATTCATATCTTTTCTCCTCCTTGCCATTCCAAATAGAAACAAGCCATTACCTGCCATTTCCAACCAAATACTACACGTTTAACAAGCACATAATATTTTATGGGGGATTTCGTGAAAGGAGATGTAATAGCTGGAAAAATCTCGGTACATCACGAAAAGCTGTGTAGGTATATGTTAACATTAAGCCACAGGATGTAAGAACATTTTCGTGTGTAAACATAATGGTGCGAATTACCACTTCCAACATCGACAACTAGAGGTCTCATTGGATCTTTATAGGTGACACTCCAGTCTACCTGAAATGGATAAGCCTGCAAAGTTCAAGCAATTATAAGAAATTGTAAGGTTGTGAACAACAAGATCAAAACTCATTATTTGATGAAAACAGCGACTGTAATAGTGATGGCGAAACATAAAAGCATAAATTTTTTGGGTTATTCTGATACGGCTTAGCCCTTTTTGGAGCCGTCCAACTACACTATAAAGGGAGTGAAATAAAGGAAGGAAAAAATCCATCAAATAGTTGAGTTAAAATATTATAGCACATAAAGAATACTTTCAATTGAGGGAATCGCCTCTTAGAGTACAATTTTTCTTTCTTCAGTGTCTAAGACTATGATCATTATGCCTCACTTTCGACATGCATTTAGTGATTTGACTGCAGCTTCAAAGTGGAAGTAAACAAGAATGGTGTAAAGAAAAGGTCAAACAACTCATGTATTTGTGTACAATGGCATTTATGCTGAGACAGAACATCCCTAAAGATGATCTCTCTCTCTTCTTCTTTTTCTTGCTTTTTGTTTAGTTACGTATGTATATCACATATGTAACTTGGATTTCAAATCCAAGATAGGTCAATGGCAAGAAATAAAAGCATATATCTTGAACGTTGAGAAATGACTTTTCAGATTTGATTCTAAAATACTAAATTAGCTTTAAACTAAATTTTCAAGATGGATGAACGAGCTAGAACATGAAAAAATTTAATTTGAAGGAGACAAGAGAACATGTTTCTTCATGTAAAACTTCCTCCACAACACCATAAATCTTTTCCAGATATGCTCAAGAATGATTGGAGGCATACTCTATCTAATGCCAAGAGCCCAGGAAGCTTTCTTCCTTTAAGAACGTCCCAACAAACTGCAGCACTTTTTACAAAGTTATCATTTGATAATGACTTCGATTTCCCCAATAATTTTTCGAATCCCATATTTCCAACAAAAGTTATGTTGCAACTGCTTTGAGTACTGAACGCTTCTGCCAGTTTAAACGTTCCACCCTTATCCTGTTTTGATGAGCTGAATCTCAGTGGGCCAATCCACATTATTTTCTGAAAACAAGAAAAACTTTGTCAAGACAAATTGTAAAGTCCTCAGGAAGAGACAAAGGGGAAGTCAGGCAGTTTATTAAATAAGAAAGTCAGAAACAAATAAATCTTGACTTTGCTCAATAAACATTAAGTATAAAGCCATTTCTTATAAGTTTTGAGATGTCCCTCCACATGGAGGCAAATCGTGGTATATCTATATTCGGGAAAAGAGTGGCTATTGCTGTTTAGTAAATACCAAAAATATCTAAAGCATTGTTTGGTGACACTTATGTTGTAATATTCTCTCTGGCAGAAAGAGAAGAAATTCATGAAATGCATAGACACGGATAGGAATCAGGTATACATATAGATTACTTAGGAATAGGGATCCACACTACAGGCATATCTTTCCTCCACTCCATCTGGTACAGGTAATTGGTTTTTTCTTTTTCATTTTTCTTTTTACATCACTACCTTAATACATCAGAAATCTGGCCAATGTCAGTGCTAGACTTCAGATAATATGGCTACACCATGGATCAGTGCATAAAAAGTGTTAAGCGGAAAAGATAAATCTCTAAATTTTTGACGTATTTTTAAGATGTTGATAAGCACCTTGCATTGTGAAAGCAAATAGATCATTTCTTGCAATGATCTTGGTCCAATATCAACAGGTTGCCAACCTGGGAGGATAAAATTTGGAAATTGAACAAAGTTTTGAGTTGATAACAAAACTCATATGCAATCAAGAAATCTGCAACCAGTATAAATATTTGGCAAGACTTCTCAAATTGAGTCACAACACGTGAATCATAAATATCTAAAACAAGTAAGAGCATAAAACTTGAGGTATTCTCTTTGGTGCAAAAAAGAGAACCTCACATACATGAAGGTATGCAAGTCATGGATTTACCTTCAGGAATAGAATCAACAGAAAATATCTCCATCTGCTTTGGAGTATGATCTTTGATGCACCAAACATCTTTTGGACAAACAAGGGGAATGTTTCTTAACTTTGCAGACTCCACTATACGGACAGCTTCATTTAGTGCTCCATGATCCACCAATTTCATGGGAACTAGTACTCCTAGAGCATGCATTATTTGAAAGGCCATACTTCCAACAAAGATTAAACCATCACATGTAGATGCTAAAAAACGCAAGGCCACAGCTTTATCTGCAAGGTTGCCTCCACCTATCTGCGGGTAAAATATGAGTCCTATTAATAATGTACTAGAGGACTTGAAACAGATATAACAACAGATCTCGAATAAATTCTTTAGTATATGCATACATACAATAGCCACATAGGGCCTTTCAGTGATATTGACAATTTTCCTCAGCTTATGTAGGTCCTCCTCAAAGAAAAATCCAGCAATGTAGGCATAGCAAAAGCTAGCAACACCAACCGTTGAAGCAAGAGCTTTATGAGATTCAGAAAAGGCATCATTAACAATTATATCAACCCCAGATGCGAGTTCTTTGGCAAACTTTGAACAGTTGGCCCGTTCACCCTTAAAGTGGAAAAGATTCTCAAGTAACAGAATGTCAGATTCTTTACTATGTTCCCCTTCTGAATGCATGAATCTTGAACCATATTTCACCGGAACAACTTTGAGCTCAAGTATTGACGATAGAAATTCTGGAACACACACAAAGTGACAGAACATCCACAAAGAGCATTTAGGTTATAATTGCTAAAAATGTACTGTGAAACTATCAATCTTTAAATCATCAGAAAAAAAGATGCCACACCTGCAACAGATTCTGTCGAGGGACATGCTTCTGAATGAAAACTAGAATTGGTGTTCTCTGTCCAACTGCCTACCAGAATTATTTTTGCACCTGCTTCATGTAAATACTTTATGGTGGACAAAGCACTTTCTGGAAATAAGTTATGTTCCTTCATTCCTTCAAGGAAAATCATTGAATCGAATCTGACCATAACAACTTTTCCGAACAGCTCCTCCTTGGGAAAGTTCCTAAGAGTTTGTATGTGAGGAAAGGAAGTAGATTGTCCACCATCACAAACCACATCCTAGAGAAAAATAAATGAAGCCAATTTAACGACTCTGCAGAACCAGCAACAAATCAAGCTTCCTAAGCATGACATTGTGGATTCTTTCATTGTTTTACCTACTGTTATTTTTCTGGTGTGGGGTTTTCTTTGTTTCGATTTTGATACTGTGCTCTGTTAAATTGCCAATCGTGATATCGAATTTCAAACAAAATAGAACCCATATAACTAAAAACAAAACGAACGAGGGAAAAACGAAAACAAAAATCAGTGGAGTCTATTTACCTTTTGTATAAATGAACGCTCAGCCTGATCAACCAGCTTACAACTAACTTCAAAGAAAACAAATATTGTTAAAAAACAATTCTTGATTTCGACGAACTCAGTAAACAAGACAAAAATACAAATATTTGTGAGAAAACCAAAACCAAAAAACCTCGAGATGAAAACAAGATTCGGCTGCAATTCCTTTTCTTAGAACCAATGCGATTTCTGGGACAACATTTTTTGTGGGTTGAAATTTTGAGCGAACAAAAAGCCGAAATTTGACAATTCGAATTGTTGAACAATACATTTCCTTGGGAAAAGTCAAGAACTTTATTCATCTCGCTCAGTCTTTAGTAGCACCAGATTTTTTTCCTTTTCTATTTCTTCGGCTCCCTCCCTCAAGCAGAACAATTTAACGGATAGCAAATTGTTCCTTTATTGCACCCACGTCCTCACGCTATTAAAAAATAGTATTTTGACCCTCCAAAGTTTTATTCATTTCAAATCGGACCCGGCTCATTAGCATTAGATTGGGCCAAGCCCAATTATACTATCACTGGCATCCCAGGCCCATAGCCCATTTGTATATAACTCCTATTAAACAATCCTGGTTGAGATCAACTAAAAATCCACTCTGTAATTCGCGTGGTCGCCGGCCGGCGATTTGTCTTTTTCCAAAGCAGAAATTTAAGCAAAAGAAAAACATGGGCGCTGGTTTCCTCGTCGGCGTCGTCGGAGTTCTGATCCTCTCACACGCGGCCTACTCCACCATCCAGTGTACCTTCACCTCATCAATCGCCTATTCAAATCTCTACAATTTCGACCTTTTTACTCAGATCAAGAAATACTGACCTATTGTTGATTTTGTATTTTTCAGATAGGTCTCTGCTCAAGATCACGGAGGAGGAGTTCTCGGGACCTCCCATCAACGTAATTTTTTGTAACCCAATTGGAATTAAGTTGTATCTCAGTAGATTTGAATCTGGGTTTGTAAATTATAAAAAAAAATAAAAAATCCGGGTTTTTATTTTTAGTTTGATTTTTTAAAAATTTTGGAGTAATTTGTAGGTGGTGGCGGAGTTGATAGCGGGACTAGTGTTGTGTATGTGGGCTGCTTTAACCGTGCCGGGGAAGTTTTTGTCGATACTCCCCCAATCAGATGAGAACAGGTGAATTTTTTATTTCCTATTTCCTGTCTTTACCCGTGCTACTGTTCAGAAACTAATCTAATTGTATCTATCTTTGATATGCTGCATAACTGCAAGTTTGTGAATGTTGAGTAGAGGGACAGACCTCTATTGAAGCTTACGTTTGTTACGTAGGAATAAAGGAATTTACTTTAATCGAGAGAATTGAAAGATTGGTTGCATAATCATGTGAAAAGAATTAGGATTTACTTAGGGTTTGTATAGGTAATGAGATACACAGCCATTTTGGCACTGTTATGTGAATCTAACGACAATTCATGGTTTCCTAGTGATGGAAAGTCTATGTTCTTCATTAATTATATTTTTGGTTACCATGAAACATGTTCCTTAGAAAGTTCCTATTGTTGGACCAGAAGCGTGTAAGTTACTAGAAACCCATATGGTAACTTCACCTCAGAGGTTAAAATCGTAATGCATATCAACAATTTTCAGGATATTGCTTTTCATTGATATGTCATGCTTTTTATCTTAATAAGGTTGCTACTTTCTGTAAGAGTACAATGGAATATGCAACAACTGGGAAAATGATGGCGTTCCTTAGAAAATTGATGTCTCTCATTGTTAATCAAGTATCTTTTCATATAGTGCATAGTTGCACTGCACATGATTGAGATTTCTCCAAAAAAAAAATATATATATATATATATATATCTACATCTAAAGGTATATGAAAAGCTCTTAATCCCCTCAAGTGAAAATCTGGTATCATAAGGAATTGGAGAACCATTGATGTAAACTAAAAGAAAATTCGTAAAAAGGATATGAGGAGGAGAAATGTTGCTTAAGATAACCATATGAGGATACATCTCTTGCAAGTCAATCCTATTTGTAAAATAATGAATGCGAAAGTAGCTTGAGGATATACCTATTTCCAGTCGATCATACTTGTGAGCTTCCTTAGACCGAAAAAATCAGACATTCATATGCATCTGTTATCCTTTTGGCTGACATGTGCCTTGCTAGTTAATTCTTTCTTTTTTTCTTTTCTTTTCTTTTTTTTTTTTTTTTAGGTGATCAGGGGTGTGTGTGCGTGTGTGTGCATTCTCTTCTGAATACTAATGTCAATCTTCTTCCTTTCTCCTTTTGTGCATAGCAGGGTTGTAAGCTTACCTGCGAATCTGGATTTCATGATCTTTAATCACCGTGGAAAAGCATTCCCTCTGGACATGGATCTGAACCTCAAGTGATGTGCAGCGGCATAACAGTATTGTTAACCATCAAGATGTAAGATCAGAGGAGGTTACTTGACTTGAAGAGTAGGATCGAGTAATGTTAATGGGGTAAATTGCTGCATGAGGCATGGAAGAATTGTATTGTACCTGTTGAATTTATTGGATTGCAGATACAAGGCTTTCTCTTGTTAATTGTTATTTATACACTTTGAAGAGCTTTGATTTTCGTCTTATTTATAGGTATCCCACTCTGTATGGTACTTTTTTCTTATGTCTTTGTGGATAGTACTTGAAAAACATCGTATTTTAAAAGCTTAAACATTAAACATATGGAGAACAAATTTTTGATTTATTTTGTGTAGTCAAGCAGTGTGTGCTTGAACCTCGGTGCTTCTTAGGCCTAAAGTTAATCACAATGAACATAGTAGAAGGAGATTTGATCATTTTGTTCCCAATTGGCAAGGTTATTTGTTTGTGTCTTATGGGTCACAATTGCATGTTCCTTTTTAAGTTAATATACTGTCGATTGTATAAAACAGATTTTTGCTTATTGTATAATATTTTGTTATTTGACAAATGATTTGTGCCAAATTAGTGTCGGTTAAATTGCTAATGGTAAAGAAATAAAGAAAAGGAAAAAACATATATTCATTAAAAATCTTAAAGAAAAAAAAATGAAAATGATTTAATATGCATTATTTAAGTACGACAAAAATGGTTTCCACCGGAAGTTTTGGACTAATTAGGTATCCCTTAAACTATAGAGAAGATGTTGTGTTATTTTCCCAAAAAAATCAGAAATTACGTGGATCGCAAATGACAGAAAAGGGCTTAGTATGGAAACTTTTGAAAGAATCACGTGCGGAAAAATACGACCATATTCCAGGGCAAAAGCGGAAAAACACCCACGTCAAGTGATAATTGGATAAGCAAAGTCACACCCAAGGTACACAAAACTGCGCAGGCTGAACTGCGGAGTGGAGAGAGAGAGAGAGAGAGAATCGTGGAGAAATGGAGAAGTACTTCGGAAACGCATATCGGGGCGACCCTGGTGTCCCTCATTCGGACCCGGACCGGTTCGTGAACATATGGATCGGGTCCGCCGCCTTCTCCGCCCTCACCTGGTTCAACCCCTACATGTGGCAACTCTCCAATCAATTCAAGTACGCTCACACCTACGCTCCTGTATTTTTTTTTTTTTTTTATCTGTTTTGTATGTTTGGTTTTCTAGGGTTTCGAGGTTTTCGTTATTCAATTTATCATTTGCATAATCTGTGCTGTAATTCTGTCGATGTTTTGACGTTTCCCATGCTCTATGGATATGCTTCTTGTGTTTTTTGTTTATTCAGATTTTTATTTTTCGGTATTAGTGAATAGGAACCTGAATTTCATGAATCAGAAACATTTTCACAGGAATATTGATGGAATTTTCAATACGTTCAATATGCAAACATATTCTAGACAAGTAGAAATTCTACTGGCTGATTTGCAGAATTTATAAATGTATCCGCATTTCCATGTTTAAACACTGTTATTATTGTAGCACTCGATGTAGAAGTGTAAATTGAAGAAGCTATACTCAAAGCAGCGTATGTTCCACTTATATATTTTCTCCCTGCTGTTCCTTCTCATTTCTGTTGTAGTCTCCTGCTGACAACATTGTGGTAGTACTGCTTGAGCCCTGTTATCTGTATTCGCATTTTGTTCCTTTTAAGCGCAATTTGGTTATCTTAGGCAAATCAGGTTTCACCTTTATCAGTTTTGTGATGTTCTTGGCTGAGAATCAACATAATTCATGCGATTCTAACACCTAGGTACCTGTTGATTGTGATTATGCCCACGAACTTTGAAATTTTTGACTTGTCGGAGGGGCATGAGACTTAGAAGCGTATATGTTTATAATGACAAGGAGTCATACAAAAAACCGGACAAGTGTACTAGGAGGTCACTGCTTGAAGCGTGTATCAATATTTCCCCAGGGGATAAGTTGCCTCTGCAATTTTTTGAAAGATTATAGCATTCTGGTTCAACACAATCATTCATCTCCAGGCTAGCCGACTTGGGATCTTGTTCTGTTTTCAATAGGAAAATGACACTTTGTATCCCATTGGTCTGTGATTGTTCTGATTGATACAAGCGTTGTGAACATTAGGGACTAAACAATAGATGCACTTTTTATGTGTTTCTGATCTAGATGCTGATGCAATGCTTGCTTTGAGTTGAATTTACCTTGATTGAAGATCATTGTGCTGCTTGCTGTGTCAAAAATATCTGTGAATCTTTTGGACTTTTTTTTTTCTTTCCCAATTCCCTTCTAATTTTATAATGCAGTTGGCATGACAAAGCAATGTTGTTTGAACAATATCACTGGAAGAAAGCACGTGAGAAGAAACAGCCATACAAATTCAAGGTACATTTACTGTTTGATTTTCGGATTCTAAACAATAGCATCCCTGAAGGATAGACAAGCAATTCTTGATGCATTGCCATGGCTTCTGCAGTGTAACATGATCTTGTTTCTCACAAATCTTTTTCATTTTGTGACAGTGGAATCAGATGGACAAAGAAGTACGAGACTCGTACTATGTTAATTGGCCTGTCTACTTCCCTTAATCTGCCTCCTCCGGTAGCATGTTGCTTATGTTGTGGACCCCTCAAACATGGGCTTAGACCTTTAAATTATAAAAAAGAACAAGAATTAGAACTATCTGTACCTTGAAGCACATTCTTGTGAATTTGTGGTTTTTGTTAAAAAGTTTCTTAATTATTATCCGTTATGTTTCCATAAGATGTGTGCTGATCAGCAATGAAGTTAAGCGCCATTTCTTATTTAATTTATTGGGAGACGATTGATGTTGGATTGACCAGAAGAGAGAGGGGTTAACTTGTAAGTCTCGCAGCTGGTTGGCGTACACTTTGCCCCTTCCAATTTTTCATTTTTATCTTCTGATTATTGTCTTTCATCTGTTCTGGTTAAACATACAAGACCTACCAAATGAAGCTTTAGAGTTAATCAACTTTAGTTGCTTTCCTGGGCATCAGACTAGCGAACCATGTAAAGCAAATAAGTCCAATGTACTTGGTAATGAGTCTATAGGTTTACCATGTACACTACTATCTGGCTTTAGCCAGCCACAGGTTTCTTACATATCAAAGTACATTTAACTTAATATGCCAAATTTTGCATCCTTACTTTCAACCAGAGGTTAACAAATAACTTTCTACATGCCATTTGGCATATTGTTGTTGTCCGAGAAGATGATGCATTTTTTTTTCCCCTTCTTCTACAGACATTTTAACATTCAATATTCCTGGAAAATACATATAATCACAAGCATGTTGCATCTTTCCTTCTAATTTTTCACGTGATACTTTCTTGATTTCTAAAACAAATTAGAGAAGTAACACTTGTCGAAAAGAATATAAGATTGTGTCAAATCTGCGGGCACACCGTAATAGCTTTTTGTTAGCATAATACTGCACTGATGTATACATCTCTTCAATTACTACTTTAAATCTTGTCTTGTAGAATCTTTCGTAGCTCCTCAGGCCGGCACGGTACTGCAAGGGCACCCCTCTGTTGGAACCCATACTCCTCTTCTGCCAGCTTCAGCAGCCTCAAGAATGCAGGGTCTTTCAAAACACTCAACTCCACAACAAACCTCATGGGCTTCTCCATATCATTCTTTACTGCCAGAATAGCAAAATGACCTTCCTTAACATCATCCGGCACCATCTCTTTAACTTCTTTGTCATCTTCACATTCAAATCCTCTGAAGATGTCCACCCTTCTTGATAGCTGAAGCTGGTTCTGCAGTTTCTTGATAATGACTTTGAGCGCAAGGACTGCCATTATTGTATAGTAATAAAGAAAATGCTTCTTGATATTTTGATAACCAGTTTGAAGAGTTATGGAGGGAATTCCTGTTTTTTATATACCAGATTGGATGAGGGGTGGGGTGGGGTGGGGGAAGCTTCCTAGCATAAGGGTGAATGGGGCATTGGCATGGGAACGCGACTGCTTGAGCAATAAATGTATGTGCTTTTTGGTCTGGTTTTCATCGCTGTACGCGGAGCTACATATCTTATTCCTTAATATTGGTTATGCATAATCGTCATCATAACTAATAGGAGTGAATCTTGTGGTCGTGGTGTTTCTCAACATTTTTTTAAGGATTCAAGATTTAAGATCACGCGGGCACCTAAGTATCTAATTGGTCGAATATTGACGAAAAGATATTGCACCGGAATGCAATAATTTAGCCTATTTAAGGTTGTACGACAGTTTAATTTATAAAAATAAACAACCAACAAGGATGTCTTGATTTTTAACTTTCTCCACACATCTAGCTGTAATTCGCGCTTTTGCTTGGCTTGACTTCTATTGCAGAAAACAGTCTGGAATGGCAGTTTCATTTTCTGTTTTGATCATTTTTTTCTCTTCTTTTATTTGTTGTCAGTAAAGTTTTCAGGTTCTGTATTATTGCACCCTGCATCATGAACGCGCACGCGCGCACACACACACACATATATATATGTATATATTTGTATGTATAATAAGGACAATCCCAACTACCTACTTATCTCTTTCATTTAACGTCCGGAGCTCACTTGACCATTCAAACACCGACACGATTCGTACTGAGTCCCGGAAAGTACATGATTTTGGTGATAAATAACTGCAGCTCAGCAACGTTAGGGACCATGCTTTTTCTTTTAAGGTCATTTGACCAATTTATTCATTCATTCATCTTGTATTTTGTATCACTAGTTTTTTGGAGAATTAATGAGGGTTAGAATCAGAGAAACACGCCTCACGAATTGTCCGATTCATTGCTATTCTTTTTTTTTTTTTTCTCTTAACTTGGGGAGGACATCTAGTACTCCTTTAGTCCTTCCTGGCTAATTGCTGGTACATGACAAAGTCGGGTAAACAACGTACATGGCTTTCAATTCAACAAAGGGTGGGTTTAATATGAGCTTAAGAATAGTGCAAATAGGCCCACAAGGTATTCGGGCCACAATTGAATACCGAAATCGTTTATTTCAATTGATATTTTGTGTTTTGTTTTAAATTTACATCAACATTGAGTGTATTTAAATATTTTGTATGAAGTGGAATACATGATAATAAAACAAGATCAAATCAAGTCATGCAATGTGCCAAAGTTTTCCAGCAAAGGAGCATATATCCAAGTTCACTAGATCCCCTTTCCCTCCACAAAAAAAAAAAAGTAAATAAATAAATACAATGAGTATCACCAACTTTATGTTATCATCATGACATGAAAATAACATGTACAACAGGAGCCCTAAAAGCAAAATGTAGACAGAAAAGAATTAATTAGATATCCCGAGATCACCAACAAAGAAAAAATTGAAAAATCTCATCGACTTTACATTTTCAACATGATATACATGGTATAACATGTAACACAAGATCCCAAGAAGTAACACGATATATAACTAGAAAATACAACAAACATAGCCAACCAACCCACCATCTCCCTTTTAACGTCAAGAAATCATTCTCACTGTTTACCTTTGTTCCCAATAATAGATTGAAGGTCATTGTAGGTGCATGGGATAGCAAGAATTCCCATTTGTTTAAAACCAAACTCTTCCTCTGCTTGTTCCAAGAGCTTCAAAAACCCTGGGTGAGCTAAATAGCTTAGTTCTATAACAAACCTTTTCAATTCACCATCATCAACTGTGTGCACTGCAAAATATCCCTCCTTCACGTCCTCCGGCAAGGCATTGTCATCGTCTTCATAACCATGATCACGACTGGCAGGATTCAAATCATAGGACAATGTCCGTATTTTTCTTAGCATTTTTCTCACAAGCTTAAGGATAACTAAACCAGTACTCATCCTGAAAAAAAAAAGAGTAAAAGATAGAAAAACTGGGATTATGATGATAACATGGAAAATGTTTAGCTGCAATAGAAACCAATAAAGATGAAACGTATAAATAACCAGTTATGGAGGGAACAAAAGATCTGGTTCTGAAGGACATATGCATGCTCTATTCATGTGCGGCGCAGCACAAAACCTATGATAAGTCTCTTTCAGCTTTCGTTATTTATTCGCACAATCCATCAAAGATAAGAGGCAAAACAATTACTACTACTTTCACATCGCAAGAAATCAATATATAAAGTAAAGGGGCTCATAAATAACGAGATTGTAATTGCATGTGAAGACTGGGAGAGAGAGGGGGGGGGGGGGGGGGGGACCAAGCTTTCATGACGTTTTAAAGGCTCCCATCTTCTTTGTACAATGGAGGTACTCCATGGAGGTTACTAATACCAGAAAAACACGAGGGGCTATTGCTTTAAGTTTAAGCTTTTATTTCGAATGCAAGAAAATATCGCTGTTGGGAAAATTATATTGCAGTTGGAAAAATTTAGAGTGATTTCATGGAGGGACAGTGGTTATCAATGCAAAAATAGATTCAAGAAAAACCCAACTCAATGATTCAATAGTCACAGTCTCACGGAGAAGACTTGTGCCAATGGATAAAATACGGATAAACAGAAACGTGCAACAGTTATAGCACGTATCTTGAAAGTCACAAGTTAATGTTTCTTGTATATGGTAGGTTGATTTGTGTGCAACCTTGGTGATCAATTCAACTTAAAAATTGAAATTAAAAGGGGGTAAATCAGATTAAGGAAAAGAATGAAAGAAGCAGAAAGCCTAACAGAGAATGGCCAGCTAATCATCAACATGCAACCATACCAAAATGTTTTGGTATGGACAGGAGTACTTTCATTTACCTCTTGCAGATAAGTGAACTGCAATTGCACAGAGCTAACTTGTAGTGCAATTAAGGAAAACTCAAAAAGCCTAACACAACAACTATGTTGTTTCCTCTGGTGATTGCCATGTTCATGGTTGAGATTTAGGTATTCGTAAACCAAGCTTGAGAACCACTCAATCACAATAGGAAAAAAAAAAAAACAAAAGTTCGACATCACTGAAGCATCTCCAAGTACAAAGCAAATGTAGGGTGTCTAGTTATTTTCTTGAGAAGTTTCAAAATGATAGCAAGGCTGCCAAATTACATTAGATCACAATGGCAGAATATTCTGAACGTTACTCCATGAAATTCTTTATTCATATATAACAAAATGTACAAAAGCATTTTTAGCTTTAACACAACTCAACTGCTAAAACAGAGCATACAAACCTATGTACATTCTGTCATCCTCATAACATGACATCGTTGAGTAAATATAAAAAGGGCAACGATTACTATTGCAGTACTTCAATTCATGCATCAGTGGCCGGCTAAAAATGAAAAAGGAAACTCAAAAAATGATACACTTGATCAAACAGTATATTTTATCTCAAAATCGAGCCCTGGATCATCGGCACAGGGGAAGACCTGAAGATCAGTGGCCTTTGCCGCAGGTGGACCTGTCCTACAGCGCTGCTCCATCTCATCAACCTTCTCTGGCCTCCCGGAAAACAAAGCCTCCACCGAGCCATCTAGCCTGTTCCTCACCCAGCCCTTCAAGCCTAACTCCGTGGCATTATCATATGTCCAGTTCCTATAGCATACACCCTGCACCCTCCCCTTTATCACCAACCGCTCCTGAATCACAAGCACACAGATATAACCAAGATTACGCTTGTAAGAAACAGATTCAAGGATTTGCATGGAAAAACATACTGGCGTATATATTTTGCCCCAACACAAATTGTTGATCCAATCAAAGGAATTTAAACGTAGATACAACTGCAGAAACGTGAACAATATGCATGAGTTACGTAGTAAGTCATGTAAAAATTGAATCTTTCTCAGTAAATTGCTCTTATATCCTCAATTAACAACGTTAGACAAACTTCCAAAAAGGCCCACAAACAAAGTACAGCAAGCATAGAACAAACAAAAGTTCACATCGGATATTGTTAACAATCATTACAAGGCAAAAACAGAGCAAGGAGTGATGAGAGCTTACAGTTTTATGGGTGGGTTTATCCGAATCCTGCGGCGAATTCAACATAGGATATCAAAGAGGAGATGAACGAAATTGGCGCAGAAGAGAAAAAGGAGTAGCAAAAACAAGAAAGCGACGGCGAAACGGAAGATAATGGCGAAGAAAACGAAGAAGAAGAGGCAGTAGAATAAGAAGAAAACAGGGGAGCCATCCACCGCGACGAGTATCATTCTTGGGGCTGGTCTTTGAAGCTCTAGACTGTTCCTCTGCGTACAAAAATTTGTGGGTTTTGAAGATTGAAATGGCCATTTCTGGTTCGCTGCAGTCGTTTTCAGTCCGAAGACTTTCTTGGCAGAAATCATTGGTCTGGATCGGGTGGGAAATTGTAGAGTTTGTCTAGAATGTGAAGCGTGTATTGCATAATCTTTGGGAGGGTCCAACGAGGTTTTCTGGGAATGTATTGTTGCCACTAAAATCTTGAAATATGGACAAAACTAATAAATGAGTAATACATAAGCAAAGAGAATTACGTCTTTTGTTTGGCAACAAACAATTTTGAATATTGCAACACCACAAAAAAAAAAAACAATTTTAAATATTGAAGTTCGAACTTCGAACCGAATCACGTTGAATTTGTCAATTATTTTGGTGTATTATAAATCGAAAAAAGTTGGATAATTTAAGAAAATTTTGGCGAAATAATGTTTTTGACTGTACACTTCGGATCCTTCAACCTAATCTTTAAATTGCATTAAACCAAAAAAAAAAAAAAAAAAAAGAGATTAGGAAAATTTTATTTTTCAAGTATTTGTTGTATTTTTTTCAATTTATGACTTAAATTTTAATTCCATTCAGAAATTGAATTAAGTACCTAACTCGGGAAATATATTGTTTTATATATAAAGGGCGTTTTTGTGGTTGCGAGTGAAATTGATTGAAAAATCGTATGGTTAAATGAAGATAACGAGTGTTATATTGCTTCTTGTGGTTCAGTGATTCCAGTTTATATTTTACCAAGCCCAAAAGAGATTGGGTTGAGCTGGTTAAATTTTTAATTGTACGTGATTCCATCCCAAGATAGACATATTAACAATCAAAATATATTAAAGTTATCAAGCCCAGCACTGAGAGTGGTTCAACCATAAAGCCCAAATTCTGAAGGGAACTTTCATTTGTAAAGCCCGTATGGTTTCGCTTTGGACTGCATAAACGCGACCTAGAAACAAATAACTCTGGGCGCCATTCATTTAAGCCCACTTAGACTAACCGTAGGCCTCGTAACAGCCAAATCCACAAACGATGGACCATTGAGGGCATGTTCATATATTTGATTTCATAATTATTAAAAGTATATATATACTAGAAACTGGTTTTTGTTTGACTTTGTGTACATAGACATAGAGTGAGGCTGAGGCTGACACACTCTCTTAGACTGGGCTCAAGCTTATCCAAAACAGCAACCCAAAAGTCAAAAAAAAGGACCAACAATCTTTCACTAACAAGCTCTCGTGCGTGTTTTCCTATGTCTCACTTCAAACATTCAAACAATTCTTCGACTAAAATGTTGGGCTTTCCGCCGGATATTACTTGTTGAACTAACTTATAATGATGCCTTTTTTATTATTATATTATCTTAATGCTAAACAGTGGGGGGCTCTTTCTAGATTATTAGCAATAAATTATTATTTCAAAATTAATATTCAATGATATTAATGATCTTACGCTACTCATTTTGGATGATCTAACTTCCAGAAGCAATAGAATCAACGCATGTACTAAAATTAGCTTTCCACACTTTGAATTTTAATCTAACGTTGTGTCAAAAAGCATTCTTTCCTTCGTGTTTTTTTTCTCTTTTTAAATAATTATATTAATATTTTAAAATAAGTGCAAACCACCGCATTATCATTTATAAATGATTATCAAATAAAAAAGAAAGGTATAACCAGCTCTTCACCACACGTACCTTTGCCAGATCTATACCTATATCTGTATCTAGTAGCCACTCATCACTCCTCAATCGGCCTTAATTAGTACAAATTTAGAGGCCAGCACACAGATGTTGTATTCAAAATCCAACGGAGCTCCAAGTCTAAATGACGTGGAAAATCACATCACTCCTTATCGACCCCCACTAACAATTCCAATTTTTTTTAATCAATTCATAATTAATTTTTAATTACTCGTGCTAAGTGTTCCAGCAGATTCTCGAAGCCCGAAACCAGTTCACACCACCGACGCTAATTCAAATAGAAAATTCGGCTGATTTGATCGAATCAAATAAATTATATAATAAGTGTATATTGTATTTGTTAAGTGAATGAGTATTCTTTTTAAATTATTGATCATTCACAGAATAAGTATAAAATATTTACTACATGATTAATACTGTTTCGATCGAATCGAGTTTGAGCTATAATTTCTCAATTTCAATAAAAACAATATGAAATATGAGCCGTATGTATGCATGTATATAGATATGGCCATGAACGTCACGTAACATGTCATCGATGTATGTATATATCATAAGAAGAAGCCAAGAAGTTAGGCTGATCATAGTCATAGCTGAGTCAGGGGGACTCCATGGTCAACCATATGTTGTCTATTGTCTACATACAGTGCATGATTGGTGGGGGTTTTTTTTTTTTTTTTCAAATATGATATTGACGTTCCTCATTCACATAATTTATGTATTTATTTTTCATTAATCACTATGTGTTGTTGCTGTTAAATTTTGGTTAATCTCTTAGTTTTACTTGTTTGGGTATCATTTAGGATAAATGAGGAGCAATTGACCATGCTGCTAGTTAGTTGGAGCTTGATAATGCTATGTTTATGCATCCAAAATCAATTAAATTTGAGCAAAACTCTAACTTTAGTAAATAAGATTGTGTTCCTAAAGCAAAACTTTATTTAATTATCAAAAAGAAAAATTAAAAATCAAAACTCTGTTTCATGTCTTGAATAGATAAACTTGAATGTGATCTTGATCCTAAATGGTTACATGTTGTCATTAGCAAAGCATCATCTTGATTAATTTTAAGGAATATATGCTAGCGCCTCCCCTGTGATACCTCGAATGAGCACGAATAACCCTGTGATAAAAAAAATCTCATAAAAAACCTTATGTAATTTCTAATTAACACAAAAAACCCTAGTGTATTTCACGCGCCTATAATGCGAATCCTACAGTGATTTGACTATATAAAATTACACTTATACCCCTATTTTTAAAAGACAAAATCCCTCTCTCTCTCTCTCTCTCTCTCTCTCTTTTCTCTCTCTCTCCCCCATCCTTCCCTCCCCCTCCCCCTCCCCCTCCCCCTCCCCCAACGGTTGCAGGGCTGGAGGCGGGCTGGCGGACGGCTGGCGGCGGCGAGCGGCGGACGACCGGCGGCAGAGGCAGCGGCGGAGGCCCTCCCTCTCTCTCTCTCTCTCGTTCTCTCTCTCTCCCCCATCCTTCCCTCCCCCTCCCCCTCCCCCTCCCCCAACGGCGGCAGAGGCAGCGGCTGAGGCCCTCCCTCTCTCTCTCTTCCATCCCTCTCTCTCTCTCTCTCTCTCTCTTTCTCTCTCTCTCCCCCATCCTTCGCTCCCCCTCCCCCGACCCCAACGATTGCAGGGCTGGAGGCGAGCGGCGGGCTGGCGGGCGGCGGCGGATGACGGGCGGCGGTGGACGACCGTCCCTCTCGATCTCTCTCTCTCTCTCTCTCTCTCTCCCCCCCCCCCCCTTCTCGATCTCTCTGCCCCCCCCCCCCCCTCCCTTCTTGACCTCATCTCTCTGCGTGGGGGGCGGGGACGGCGGCGGTGGCGGCGGTGGAGGTGGAGGTGGAGGTGGAGGTGGAGGTGGAGAAGAAGGAAAAAGGGGAAAGAAAAGAAAGAAAAAAGTGGGAAAAAAAAAGAATTTTTTTTTAATTATATATAATATATATTTTAATTTTTTATATTTATAAAAATAAAATTTATAGTATTATAAGATTTAAATATATATATAAGAGAACAAAAAATCCTCACAAGGGTAAAATAGTCCATTTACATTCATTTGACTAAAAATCAATTTTAGGGGGAGGTGAGCAAATTTACATGAACACAAGGTTTTTTAAGTGATATATTTTTTCATAGGGTTTTTTCAGCTCTTTTTGAATAACACAGGGTAGTAAAATGCTATTAGCTCTTAATTTTAATCTCCATCGTCACTGCGTCGGTGCAATCCAAATGAGTATTTCTAACAGCCACACAAAATTCTTGGCACTCCTCTTTCGTTATATAATTTTATTTAGGGAAAACTGCAAAAAATCCACTTGTGATTTCGAAAAATTGAACACTAATACTCTATAATTTAAAAAGATAAAAAAAATACCCTCAATTTTTTTAATTCATACTCACATTCCCTTAACGTTTGTTTAACATTAACGACATTAATTTTTTATTGAATTGATTGTTATGCCCTTGTACTATGAGTAATTAGATAGAAGTTAAAAAAAATGGATGGTGCATATTGATTGCTTAATAAAAAAAATAATACTTGAATAAAAATTATAAATAAAAATACAAACACACAATTACACGCACAAACTAACAAAAAAAACACACACACACGCACAAGAACACACACAC
>JAOWBU010000777.1:0-25000 GCA_026212405.1 Petrea volubilis
TGTGATTGTGTAATAATTCTACGCAATATGTTTGTTGACCATGTTTCACATGCCTATTTTAGATCAACTTTAACCAGATAATCAGGAGAGTGGAACTGAGGAGTACTATGAAGCTTTTACTTAGACTTGATAGGAATTAATTATGATGTACCATGAAAGCCATCATATTTTGTACTAAACGTGTTATTTATGAACCTTAATATAGTATTGTATATTTTTCCGGGTCGTGACAAAAAATTTCAAGTCTTTAAATCACAAGCAACTGCTACAACGATGTACTGCATCTGCAAGGTTCTACTTCGTCTTTAAAGCGCAAGTGCTTCAAGACCTTAGATTTCAAAACCGACCTTTGATTTCAAGGTAAATCATGACTTTTGCCCCACAAATGTAGGAGGTAATCACATTGTTAATCAGAGAAAATGCTTCAATCCCTCAAACACAAATTCGGAGAAAAGAATCAGGAGATTAGTCTTCTAGGAGATTATCTTCCTTTTAAATTGTATCATTTCTTTAAATTTGAAATATTTGTCATATATTTTTCTTGTCTTGTACTTGTTTGTTTTACAGATACGAATTTTGTGTGAACAATTCTACACCTACCCTTCATCTCTTTTCTTCTAATAAACGCATCAAATCACTCTTTCGACGAGCCTAATGGCTCCCAACAAGACTAATGTCACTTTGGCCAAAAGCGACAGCACTGATAAGCCCACTGAGGACGTCGTCAATCACTCCTCAACCAAAGCCAGAATTCCTAAGTCCGATTCCTACCATGGTTCCAACCATCCTAGCCCAATGATGTCTACCTCCAAAGCACTCCACTTTGCTGAGGCAACCACTGTGGAAGAGTAGTTGGCTCAAATAGCCCAAGCTATAGCAAGCCTAAAAAAAAACTATTAAGGATAAGGACTTTCAAATCGCTCAACTTATGGATAAGTTGGAGTACTAAAACATTAGGGAGGCAAGCCATAAGCATCTGCCTTCTAAAATTCAAGCCGCAAATAAAGGGCAAACTCACGAGACATCCCAAAAGCATGAGCACAAACCAAGACTTGAGCAATCAACCACCTCCATCACCACACTACTTGTGTAGCAACTGCAGGATATGATTACTAATACTATAAAGGTTCAATATGGTTTCCCAACACAAATCCAACATACTCAAAGCCCTACAGCAAATGCATTGACTCATTGAGGATGCCGATAGGCTACCAACCTCCAAAGTTTTAACAGTTCGATGGAAAGGACAACCCGAAGCAACATGTCTCGCATTTCGTGGAGACGTGCAATAATGCGCAAACTTATGGCAACCAATTGGTAAAGCAATTCAAATACTTTTGATTGGTACATTGATCTAGAGAGTCTATCAATAGTTAGAATCAAATGGAGAGGGAGTTCCTGAACCGCTTCTACAGCACACGCCACCCTGTAAGCATGATCAAGCTCACCAATACGGGACAATGAAAGGATAAGCCAGTCATGGACTAAATCTACCAATGGCGTACGCTGAGCCTAAATTGAAAAGATTAACTCTCAAAGATTTCTATAATGGAGATGTGTATCCAAGGAATACACTAGGGGATTCTCTATATTCTCCAAGGAATTAAGCCTCGTAACTTCGAAGCACTGGCTACTAGCGCCCATGACATGGAGCTTAGCATCGCCAATTATGGAACCAACTTCTCTACTGGAGATCAAAGAAAAGATCAAAAACATTCAAAGAAAAGGGAGAAACACTTCAAGGCCTCTACTAAAGAGTCGATGGCTATTAAGGCGACTCCAGTCAAAATCCATGCTAATGATAAAAGTTTGAAAATTAGCGTGCCCCAAATGAGAGGCGTTGACCTTCTCTAAAAGAAAAGTAAGAGAAGGAATACATATTCCTGGACTCTGACGTCTCCCGCATGCTTAATGAGCTACTAGCAAGAAAATTGATTAAGCTATCAGAGCCAAAGCGGCCTGAAGAGAGTGGAAGGGTGAACGACCCAAAATACTGCAACCATCGAGTCGTCAGTAATCTAATATAAAAGTGTTTTGTGATAAAGCATAAAATCATGGCACTAGCAAGGCATGGAAAGATAATCCTGGATAGTGAAGATGTTGCATGCCTAAATATTGCAAGCAGGATAGCCGCTATGAATGGCGGGGTGCACCCTAATGCAAAAATGATGTTAGTCCCTTGTTAGTTCCTATAGGGGCATCGATGACAATTCAATTTGGAAGTTTGGACTCAAATTTCATCAAAAACTTGTTCACTAATGATGAGGAGATTCAAAAAGATGCAGATTCAGCTTTTGAAACTGAGAACGAGGGCGAGTAGATCCTTGTGACGTGCTGTCAAAGACAAAAGCAACATGTTGAACTATTTCATCTGGTGCTGACAAAGAACTTGAGCCAAGCCAAGTATAGAGATTCACAGCCAGAGAGAAATCCAAAAGTTTCATGAGCTAAGGTGAAGAAAATATCGAAGAGTTGGAGACATCATCCTATCACTTTGGGCAACTTCTTCCCTGAGAAAATTTTTCGGCCAGCAATCAAAACAGTATACACTACATCTTGTGATGAAGAAGGTGAAAGTTTTGCTTCTTGCTACATCACCAATGTTGTTATTGCCTTTATAGATGAGGAGTTGTTGTTGGGATAAAACCCCATAACCGACCACTTTTCATCTCAAGCTTCATGCAAGAGCAAAAAGTTAACCGTATACTACTTGATGGAGGTTTTGTCATGAATATCGTGGCCAAATCCACTATGAGAAACCTGGGAAACTCAGCAAAAGAACTAGCTCAAAGACGTTTGATGATCCAAAGGTTCAACCAAAGGGGTAATGAGCCATCGACACAATTTACCTATACCTTATATTTAGAGAATTAATGGCGAGCACTTTATTTTATGTCATTGGTGCAAAAACCTCCTACCATTTGCTCTTGGGGCCAGCATAGCTTCATGAAAATGGTGTTGTGCTATCCATTCTTCATAAATGCCTAAAGTATGTATGAAATGGAGAAATCTTGAAACTAGATACGGGCGTGAAGCCATTTACAGATGTCGAGTGTGTGACGACCCGAAAAAATACCCTTCATATTTTATTAAAAATGAATAATAATTTTCACATAAAATTTATACAAAATACAAGAGTTTCAAAAGAATACAAAAGTAAATTTATTGCGTAAAAGGCTTCCAAATGCTTCCGCTGCGCCACTCTGATCCGCTATCTCATTTCTTTCTAAACATAGTCACGTAAAGAAGAATCAACGCGATGGTTAAGTAGAAATTTCACTTAATCACATAAGGTGCTCGTGTGTAGAATATGTGCACATAGTCACGTAATAATTCACATAATATTTTACCTTTGGATCATACTATTGTGATCATAATTTCCTTTAACTCCCACATAATATTCACAATAATTACACCAATTCCATCCAATCTTGGTGTCCAACCAATCACATCGGTGGTCATATCTCGAGACTATGCCAATTTCCTACGACCCACAACCAATACATGGAACACTCCGTCCAAGCAAGATGGGATTATGACATGGATGTCAAGAACTGTTTTAAGACCGGCAAACCCATTGCTGCCCGACTGAACTCTAGCCCCATCCACACCGAAAACACATTTGAGCCCAGCATGCACAAATAAAGATTGTCACATAAACATATTTGCACATAAAGACCATGATTTCATGCTTTAGGAGAGCATATATTGAACATAATAAGGCATGAGCATAAACTAGAGCATATAAATACAATTAAGGAGTACTTTAAACATGGTGACATCTAACTTATAGTAAAACAAGATTCCTAGGCTTATTCTAGCATAATAGCACTTAAGTATGTAAAAGCATAGAACAATTAAATCTATGTAATTAAGAAAATTCCTACCTTGCATACATCAAATATGGAGGTATAATATTTATAAATTAAAGTAAGAACCTATACTTATGAAATTAAGTAAGTTCCCTACCGTAATTAAATATACTTCTGCCTTTAAAGAGTGTTTTATGAAATTATAGGGATATATAGAGGGCTAATATGTATGTAGGTATTTAAAAAGAAGTGTTTATATATATACATATGTGGGTGAAAGATATTTTATAAATATGGAGTGTTTTGGGTGTTGAGAGTATGATGAGTGTGGGTGGGGGTGTTTTAGGCGGGTTTTATGTTGTTTGTGTGTGTGTGATAAAATGTGAGCAACTCTTCCCCCCTATTTATAGTGTTGTGATCAAGACACAAAAAATGTGATGATGCCTATGAAGATCCCAATCGGTCACCTTACCAAAAAGAAAAAACCAAGTCAAAAGGAAGGGAGACCTGCATCGCACCCTCAAACAAGTGATAAGGGTAAGGAGAGCATAAATGACCCAGTTGACTATCAAATTTTGAAATAGAACTGACCTTGCCTATTACTGGATTGAACCTAACACCGCCTTTCTCTTCTACATGGAGTTTGAGAGGAAATCTTCAAGAGGCATTTTATCCCAAAGCTTATAAATTGTTGCAAAAGTCTAGTTATGATTTTTCGAACCCATCCAGGTTAGGCAGTCTAATACCTAAGTTAACTGGTGAAAAGATCCATGGACTCAACAAAACATAGGAAAAACAAAGAAAATAAGGGTTTCTTGTTGATCAACCAAGAACTGGCTTGGGATATGAGCCAAAGGAACCAGTCATAATACGAGTTTCCAAGAAAGATAAGTGTGCTAATGTCCCATACATTACAACAAAAAAAGATGAAAACAAGAAAAGAAGGGGGGAAATGGTTAACACGTCTCTGCATTTGATCATCTAGGCACTCAAAATACTCGTACTTTCGTATTCAAAAGACTTGGTTCTACCAATCAAAAAATGTCGATACATGACAGATCAGCAACAGTCGTCCTTCGGTGTTTGACCAACTTGGGAATGTCAAACTGCAACATCAAATAGACTAAAGCCATGAAGATGCTAAAGAAATGCCAGAGACAAAAAAAAGGATCAAAAAATCCATCTGTCTCAAACACGTGGAAGTAAATCATCGTTGTTGCTTATTTCTATAAATGGGACAGTGAGTATAAAGCAACACATCATTAATCATTCTCGTTCGTCAAACACATCATTGATCAACTCCTGTTATGCAAGTGTTGTGGATGAGCTAAAGACGAAAGTTACTCATCAAGCAATAAAGAAGCTGGGGAAGTTGGTCAATGTTGGATTTGTGTAAATAGCGAGTAGCTTGGGCTGGAAGCTGGAGCTATGCCCAATCATGAACGCGGACGTTGAGATGGACCGTTACATACCAAATGTCTGGAGCCACTGACGACTATAATCCAAGTGCACAATCTAATGATAATATGACCAAAGAATCACAAACATGCAATCATATCACAATTCATGAGGATTCTAGCTCTGAGGTTTCCGAAAACAACATCCAAAAAACCCCTCCACAGCTTGAAGATGGGGATAGGCAACTATAGATGACTTGGAAGAAGTGAATTTAGGGACAGTAGAAGAGCCACGACCTATATTCGTTAGTGCACTTTTGAGTCCTAAGGAAATAGATCAATACATCTAGTTCTTTAGTAAATATAGGGATGTTTGTGCCAAGACATACAAAAAAATGCCTACACTAGACCCAAAGGCTGCAGGTCATCACCTTAGGATACAACGCGAGCAAGGCCGGTGAAGCAATCACAACCGATACTTCGCTTAGAACTAGTCCTGCTCATCGAGGCTGAAGTTAACAAGCTTATTGATTACGGGTTCATAAGAGAGGTTAAATATCCAACTTGGATTTCTAGCATAGTGTCTGTCAAGAAGAAGAATGGCCAAATATGTATATGTATTGACTTTCGAGATCTGAACAGGGCATACCCAAAGGATGACTCCCCACTTCCCATCATCGAGTTCATAGTTGAAGCAACCACAAGACATGAAGCTTTATCTTTCATGGATGGATCATCGCAACACGATTTAATCAGGATAGCACTTGAAGATAAAGAATGTAATATCTCGGTACTTCCTACTATTTTAGAATTTATTATATATTATGTTTCACGCAAGATATTTGATATAAAATCTTTTAATTCCTAATCATGATTTTGGAATTTTAATCTCTAATATTACTTTATAACTTAGACCTTAAAGTATTAATTTTCAATTGTGATTATTTTTTTTTTGGAAAATTTATTTAAATACATATTTAAGACTTGCTTTTATTTTATTTTTGAATTTTATAAATAAATTATACAATTTTCGAATTTTATAAAAACAACAATATATTTTCTGACTTTATATGTATAATTTTCAAATTTTTACTATTCATAAGTTTAATTTTCGAATTTTAATTATTTATAAACCTAATTTTCGGATTTTAATTAAATGAAAAATATAAAGTCTAGATTTTTAGTATATTTTACAATTGTTTTGCAAGAATATCCCCTCCAATACATATATATACTTGGTGATTTACCTATCTACATGTACACACACACATCCATATATATTAGGGGTAATTTATATGTCTACATGTACACACATATGTCCATATATCAACTAGTGGTAATTTATATATCTACTTATACATACACGTATCCATATATCACCTAGTGGTAATTTCTACATCTACATATCCACACACATATCCACATATATAGACTAGTGGTGATATATATATCTACATATACACATATATGTCCACATATATAAATATATATATATACTAGGTAGTTCATATTGTGATGTGTATATATAAATGTACATATATAATATATGGTTATCTATTTATTTTGTTATAATATTAGCTATTTCTCCTTTCCTCCTCTATAAATAGATCACAACCCCAACCCCATTTTCATCCCGAAATCCCGCCCAAAAACACACCCCACTCTACTTCTACTCTCAACACCAAAAACACTCCATATTTATAAAATATCTTCCACCCACATATGTATATATGTAAACATTTCTTTTTACATCCATATACACCTATTATCCTTCCATATAGCCCTTTATATACCCTCTTTTTTCCTAAAAACATGTGAAGGTAGGAATTTCCTTAATTACATAAGTTAATTTCTAGTGCTAGTTTATCATTTTATTATCATGATATTATGCTTCATTATGCTACTACAAGTTATTAGAAAGTATGTTTCTAGTTATATTTATATTTTATGTTCATAGAATTAATATGAAAGCATGTATGTGTATTATCCAAAATATGCTTTTAGTATGCTTTTATATTTAAAGTTATAAGTATGGAAGTATGTTCCTTATGTGAAATTATGCGAGAATAAGTTTATGTGAAAATCTTTATTTGTGCATGCCGGGCCCAAATGTGTTTTTGGTGTGGATGGGGCTAGAGTTCGGTCGGGCGGCAGTGGGCTTGCCGGTCTTAAAACAGTTCTCGCCATCCATGTCCTAATCCTATCTTGCATGGACGGAGTGCTCCATGTATTGGTTGTGGGTTGTAGGAAATTGGCATAGTCTCGAGATATGACCACCGGTGTGATTGGTTGGACACCAAGATTGGTTGGAATTGGTGTAATTATGAATATTGTGTGGGAGTTATAAGGAAATTACGATCACGATAGTGTGATCCAAAGGTAAAGTATTATGGGAAATATTACATGACTATGTGCACATATTATACACACGAGCACCTTATGTGATTAAGTGAAGTTTCTACTCAATCGTCGCGTTGATTATTTCTTAATGTGACTATTTTTTAGAAAGAAATGAGATAGCGGATCAGAGTGGCGCAGCAGAAGCATTTGGAAGCCTTTTTACACAATATACTTACTTTTCTATTCTTTTTAAAATTGTAACTCTTGTATTTTGTACAAATTTTATGTGAAAATGATTATTTATACAACTATGAAAATATTACCGTTGCGCGTTTCAGTCCAACATATTTTAATAAAATAAAAGGGTATTTTTTCGGGTCGTGACAAAGAATGCATAACATTTCACACTCTAAAGGGTATTTACTGTTATAAAGTTATGCCTTTCGGACTAAAGAACATACGTGCTACCTACCAATGTGCCGTGAAAAATACTTTTAGCAACATGCTTCATGGTGAAGTGGAGTGCTATGTGGATGATATCGTTGTTAAAACAAAGAAAAGAGGTGATCACCTGGCAGATCTCTGTGCGGTTTTTTATTAGCTGCAAAAATATAACTTGAAGATGTACCCACTCAAATGTGCTTTCGTTGTTACCTCGGGCAAATTCCTTAGTTTTATAGTGCATCACCATAGAATTGAAGTCAAATAAGCTAAGATAGATACAATTCAGAAGATGCCTGTACCGAGAAAGCTTAAGGAACTACGAACTTTATAAGGTAATCTCATGTTTGTCAAAAAATTCATTTCAAATCTCACTATGCGATGTAACCCGTTCAACCATTCGATAAAGAAAGATGTACTGTTTGTGTGGGATAAAGGATGCCATAATACAAGCACTTGGTAAATCCACTAGTTTTAAGTGCTCGGACATTGGGAAAGCCACTCATATTGTATATTGCCACTCAAGGAAGCTCGGTTGGCGCTCTAATGGCTCAAGAGAATGAAAAAGGAAAAGAAAAGGCCTTGTATTATCTGAGCCGTTGTCTGATAGAAAATGAGTTGAAAAACTCCCTAGTTGAGAAGATATGGTTGGATTTGTTTTATGAATTAAGAAGTTGAAACACTACATCAAAGCATATCCTATACGGCTCATCTCTCGTGCAGATCCTTTCAAGAAGACTAGCCAGGTGGTCTGTCGTATTTAACCAATATGATATCATGTACATGCCGCAAAAAGGTCGAAAAAAGGTAGGCACTCTCCAATTTTCTTGCTCACCATCTAATTCCAGCAGAGTGGGAACTATTCGATAATCTTCTTGATAAAAACGCCCTCTTTATTGAAATCTTGCCAGCATGATTGATGTGCTTCGATAGAGCAGCTGAGTTGATGAAGTTGGGGCAAGAGCAATTTTTTTCTCCCTAGAAAAACTAGTATCGACATGTTCAACCGTATTGGGTGAGTTGTGATCCAATAATGTGACTGAGTACCAAGCTTTGATTATTGGGCTCCAAATGGCTGTACAAATGAAAATTGTGGACCTAGAGGTGTATGGCAATTTAAAACTAGTTATTAAACAGCTTTTGAGTGAATATGAAGTCAAAAAGAGGGATCTCATTCCTTATTTCCGACAAGCCTCGAGTTTGGTAAAAAACTTCAACAATATCATATTGAGCCACATCTCATGGAAGGAAAATCGAATGGAGAAACACTGGGTATTCTAATATGTAATTGATGGATTGTGCCTTCACTCAATGCGTTAGACCATGCAGACTCAATGGCCACATCAGTTGCGAATGGTAAAGAGAATGATTGGAGAATACCATTGATCAACTACTTAAGGCATAGAAGTTGCCACAGAACCCGAGTCACAAAACAGAGGTGCGGCAGAGATCATCTCGCTTTATCATATACAAATATATGTTATATCGATGATCTTTTGAGGGCAACTACCAACGATGCTTGGGTGATGAAGAAGCAGTCGAAGCTATGATTGAAGCATATTCTGGAGTGTTTAGAGCACATCAGTTAGGTCCGAAGCTCCATTTTCAAATCAAAAGGATGGGTTATTAATGGCCCACAACAGTTAGAGATTGCTTGGACTTCACAAAGAGATGTGAGGCTTGTTAGATGCAGGCTAACCTCATACACCAACCTCCAAAACCTCTACACCCTACAGTGGCTTTATGGCTATTTGATGCATGGGATCTTGATGTGATGGGCACGCTTACATACTAGCAGCTATAGATTCTTCTCTAAGTGGGTTGAAGCAATCCTACTAAAAGAAGTGAACAAGGAAATAGTAGTTGAGCTCATTCATTGCAATTTGATTTTTAGGTATAGAGTGCCCCAGTGATGGTTATTGAATCTACCAAAAATAAATCCTATTATTTCTAAATTCAAATAAAATTATAAATAAGGTAAGAAGGGTCAATCCCATAGTGAAATTCAAGATTACCGAGCTTGCAAATTAAAGTCAAAAAGGGGAGGGGTTCAATTAAAATAAAATAAAAGCAAGGAGTAAATTAAAAGCAAATCGATATAAATAAAAACTCAGTTAAGGGTAATTCTTCGTACAACGTTCTCATGAATTGATCAAAGATTTAATGATAACTTTAACTTCATGCAATAGATTGGTTATAGTCTTCAGAGAACTTGTCCAACCTAATCTTTCTTTAATTATAGACTAAACACGCGAACGCGATGAGTAATCCCTAGTTAATGAATAACCCTAGTCAATTCTGACTTTGCTTCATCAAGATATTGCTACGCAAGTAAAGGGATTTCTCATGCGTCTCTTGAGCCTCTCTCGGAGTAGAAGCTAGCTTAATTTTAGCATATTTGGAAGCATCTTCAAAAAAATTGATCCAGACAGTTCTCTAAAGATGATTCGTCATCCATATGGTCCTTCAGGATGTTTACAAGAGGCCTTTATACAGGGAAGTTCCTCGAGTGGCATCTTCATAACCTTCTGGCAAGTTCTATTCCAATAAAATTCGAGGAGGAACCCACTCAGCTTCACTCTTGATAACTTGGGAGCAAAATTTAGATACTGCAGGCGGCGCCGCCCTTAAAATTCAGACATCTTTTTAGGCTTCTTAAGAACATCAGCTTTACTATATGCCTTACCTACCTCAAATGCAGCCGGGGCCACCCTTGATTGTTCCTCAAGACCCTCGCGTTCCTTATTTATGGGGATAGCTTGCAAATCATTTTCAGTAGGACAATGAGTGTTTACTTAGGGAAGATCAAAAGGATTAACCTCATTCACCGAGCCAATACTTCCTTCACAAGTGTTAGGGCCCCCTTTCTCAAGCTTGGCAAGCTGCAAAATAAATAAATAATCCAAAAAAAGAGGGTTAAAAAAACTAAAAAAAAAGAGAAAAGAAAAAGAAGAAGAAATGTGATACATGTAAATTTTTATAAGTTTACGTATAAAGCTAAGTCACCTATACGTAGTGAAGAACTCGGAATCTCCACAAAGAAGTCCGAGGTAATACTGATATTGTCTAAGTCAATCATCTTTGGTTTTTTTCTAAGTTGGCATTGACCACTAGAATTCTCATTCGAGGAAGAAAAGGTTGAAATCACTTCGTTTTGTTCAATAGGAGCATCTGTCGATATAGGCCTATAGGTTGAATCCTTGAGTAGAACCAATTGCCTCTTAGAAGCTGTTTTGGTGGGCTCTACAAAATTATTACTCTCCAAGATCTTTTCTTCTCCCTTAACCGAACGAGTAGGATTCTGAGCAATTGATTCCATTTGATCATCTCTAGAATTATTTGTCGAAGCCCTTTGAGTTAATGATTAATCCTTTAGAGTAAGATTCCGCTCTTTCTTTTGCTTTGTTGGCTTTGAAGGTCCACCATTATGTTGATTAGGTTTCCTCGAACTTAGCCCTGCATCTTTGCAATTAGCACTACTAGAAAAAATGGATTTAGCCACGAATTTTATCCGTGGCTAACGTTAGCCATAGCCATTTAGTCCCGGCCTTTACTCAGCCACAGATTAGCCACAGCCATTTAGTCACGGCCGTGGCCAATTTGGCCACAGAATTCTAGAAAATATAAGGCCGTGGCAAATCTGTTGCCAATAGCCATAGCCAGACCGTGGCTAATCTGAAAAAAAAAATAAAAATATGGAGACCCCACTACCCCCACCCCCACCAAACCCAGGTACCCCCCCACCCACCCCCGAACAAAGCCCACCCCCCAAAGAGCCAAATAAATAATTTTAACATTTTTGCACTCCATGGGGGCTGAACCATGGACCTCATGGTTGCAATTGTGGCATCAAAGTCATTAAGCCACTTGACATCTTTGGTTGTGAAACAATTTGTCTTATATTTAACATATATCTATGTTATATTTTAAATTTAAATTATCTAAATAAATTATCTATTTTTATAATTTATTAGTTTTACTAATTTTTGATTTATTAACCAATTTTTATTTTTTATTTCAAATATGTAGGTAAAATATTTATTTCAACAATGTCAAATAGTAATTTTATTTTCCTATTGAGTAAAATGAATAATAATCCTAAATCAATTTAAATACACAAATCAGATATTTGTATTTATTTTGCTGAATTAGTTATTTAAATTAACTTTTGACAAGTTATATCAATTGATTTATGATCACTAGTTAAATCAAGCTCGCTTTACTTTTTTTGTTCATATATGTATTTAAGTATAACTCTATCTTTATATTGTGGGATAACTTTCATAATTTAATGAAATTATTTATGTTGAATCTACTTTAATACATGAATTTACATCAATTTTAAATATTTGAAATTAAGTATATAATTAACAAAATAATTTGAAACACATAGTTCTATAGCATAAATCCACATTATGAAAAGTATTCCTTTCTTTTTTTTTCACTAATCTTTGGCTTTTCTTTTTTTGTTATTGAAAAGTATTTAGTGATTGAAGAAGTAATTTATTAATTATAAAAAACATTTAATAAATTAATGGCAAAAACAAAAATTATCAAAAAAATTTATTTAGATAATTTATATTAAGAATTTATATCAAAAAAACTAATTCTACAATAAAAAATTAAAGTGATCCAGTGGTTTGATACTTTAATTTCAATCAAGAGGTTAAGAGTTCGAACCACATCAGATTCCAAAAATAAAAAAAAATTATTCTATGGCTAACAACTAGCGATAGTCAGACCGTGGCTAAATTAGCCACAGGCCGTGGTTAATTTAGCCACGGTCATACCGTGGCCAGGCCGTGGACGGTTAGACCGTGGCTAAATTAGCCATGGGCTAGCGGTGGCTAAACCACTTTGGCCTTATTATTTTACACTTAAATATTGTAAATTATCAATAACAATTATACGTTGTTGAATTATTAATAAAACTATAATATAAGTTATGACAATTGATCAATTATAAACTTTCAAAACCAGATAATTAACTCTTATATATAAACAACTGACAATAAACGATGAAATGGACTGATTAGGAGTATATTTATATACTTATATATATAGTATAATCCAACATATATTGTGATATTATTATAAAATGGTAAATTAAATCTAAATAAAAATAATTATGAAAGTTAAGTTGTATATTAACTCAATAGAACATTATAATATTGTCAAATAATTGAAACGATCATTCGTCATTGGAATTGATATTGAAATAAACATTAAAATATATCAATCATCTATATATCAGTGTATTATATATAAAAATATATGTTATATATGTACATATATATCTGATATATATACATCTAATTATATATAAATACACATGTATATAAGTATATCTAATTTTATATGTATGTAATATATCGAATTATTTATTATATATATATATATATCAATATATATATAATATATACATATATTAGTTAAATATAACAAAAACTAATTATTAAATAAAAAGTTAAAGTGGTGTAGTGGTTTAATGCTCTAATTACAACTAAGAAGTCAAGAGTTCAAACCATAATTAGCGCTAAAAAAAAAAAAAACTGGATCACGGAGTTTTAACCACGGATTGACCGTGGCTAATCCGTGGTTGTTAGCCACGGATTAGCCGTGGCTAAAAATTGGCGGCAAATTTCGCGCCAATTTTAGCCACCAAAAATAGTCACGGCCAATCCGTGGCTAAGGTTTTTTCTTTTTTTTTTTAAATCCATGGCTAATCCATGTCTAATCCGTGGCTAATAGCCATGGATTAGACACGAATTTTTTTCGTGGCTAAAATCCGTGGCTATTAGCTTTTTTTCTAGTAGTATAGCCTTGATGACGATCCTACTACTTTTTGCCAGGGAAGCTTTCTGGCACTCATTTCACCAATTGGTGTATTCTTTTGTGGCTATTAGAAGAGAAGAATTGTCACCTGGCGTAATAAGCTTCGAGGATATGTTTAATAAAGTACAAGATCGTCAAAGTTGAACAAGTTTGCTCAAAGTCACATAAACAAAATTTTCTTCTTCAAAATACCAGGGATATGTTTACAAAAGCCGAATTACTGACTGAAATGGTGAGGGCTATAAGCTTCGACAATGTGTTCGGCTCCACATCGAAAGGTCAAGTAACTAGATCGTAAGGCCCCAAAAATATCTCAAAAGGTATCAGATATCCGTGCATCATCTAACATTATTGATCGCTTTGATTGAAACCAATGTAGATCATGAAGTGTGGAAGGATCAATGTTATGAAACAAGTCGTGCACTTCAGTAAGATCAAAATACGTAGCCAGTGTTCTCTCTCATATACTGCATCATCTAAGCTTCTTTTGCATTGATCTCAGTAGTAAAATATCGTGATGGCAAACGGGCGGGTTAGGTCAAGTTTGGGTAGGGTTCTACTGGGTCGGGTTGGTTGGGTTCTAAATGGAATCTAGAGAATTGATTGTGAATGAATTGGGTAGATAATGGGTTTGAGGCGAGTTGATAATGGGTTGATGCGGTTCCTTAGCGGATTCAACACAAAATAAAATATGATTTCTTCAATATAATTTTGTATATTTTTCAACTATTTACTAGTTATTTAACATATTCTTTAATTCACAAAAATTATTTTATCACTAACTTTTCAAATTTGTGAAAATATTATCGAGTTTAATTCTTTTCTTGTTGGGACCATTTAGAAATAGCTTGAACCCATCTAGAACCCAACAAATTTTGAAGTCCATTAAAGCGCAACCCGCTTCAATTCATTTATAAAATTTGAAGACCCAACCCACAACTAGTTGAAATGGGTTGGAACCATAATTCTCAATCCTTTTATCACCCCTAGTAAAATGCGTGCCAAGATAATGCCCAGTCCAACCATAAGTAAAACGGATAGGAAGATGGTTGTAGACTCGCTCAGTGGATAGGAAAGATGGCTGTAGACTCACTCGGATTTGTTGGAGTGGATATGTTCCTCAAGCCCATTAAATGCTTGCCAATACAAGTATGGAAATTTGGAATCCTATTGAAAATACGTTGGAAATTCTGTTTATACATGCTGGAAATTCTGTTTCATACATGCCGGAAATTCTGTTTCATACATGCCGGAAATTCTGTTTATACATGCTGGAAATTCTGTTTCATACATGCCGGAAATTCTGTTTATACATGCTGGGAATTCTATTTTATACAATGTGGAAATCCTGTTTTCATGAGCTGAAATTTCTGTTCCAAGCTGAAAACTCTGTTTTATAAGTTTGAATTTGGTAGTATGCTGGAATTTGTGAAATATGCTGAAACTCTGTCCACTACTTGTATATGCTGAAAATTGTGTTAAAAGTACGCTGAAAATTGCTGAAGTTGTGATAAAACCATGCTGAAAAGCTAAGCATACTAAAATCATGCTAAAATTCATGTGTATGTGGGCCCCAAAACATGATAGGGATGGATGTGGTTGAGTTCAGCTGGGCGACAACGAGGTTGCTGGTCTTAAAATTGTAACGACCCCGATATTCCTTTATATTTTATTAAACATAAATAGTAATTTTTTTACATAAAACATATATAAAATACAAGAGTTACAATTTTCACAAAATACAAAAGTAACTTTATTAGGTAAAATGCTTCAAAACACCCATGGTTTCCATTGCGTTCCTCAAATGCCTCCGCTCATTTCTGTCTAAAAAGTATTGGAAAAGAGGAGTCAACGCGACGGTTGAGTAGAAATTTCACTTAATCAAATAAGGTGAGCGTGTGTGATATGTGCACATAGTCACATAATATTTAGCATAATAACATGATAGCAAAAATGTAAAACTAGAACTAGAACTAACTTATGCAATTAAGGAAACTCCTACCTTTTTCCAAAAGTGATTTACAAAAGTAGGGAGAATATATAAAAGACTACTAATGTGTGTATATATATTTGTAAGGGGAGAGATAGGTATGTATATATGTAGTTTTCAAAGATGTAAGAAGAAAGTGGGGTTTTGAAAGGATTTGTAAATGTAAGAGGGTATATATATATGTAGAAAGGTTAATATGTCTATATATATATTTAGAAAGAGGGGTAATTATATATATAGGTATATGGGAAGGTTTAACAATGATAAAGTGTGATACATATTTGGGAAATGCAAGATTTTGTGGGTGTGGAGGTTGTTGACGGGATTTAGTGTGTGTTTTTTGTGATGAAAACTACCTAGTATATATATATATATATATATATATATGTGCATGTGGACATATGTGTGTATATGTAGATATATATATCACCAAGTGTATATATGTGGACATGTGTGTGTATAGGTAGATATAGATATTACCAAGTATATATATGTGGACATGTGTGTATATATGTAGATATAGATATTACCAAGTATATATATGTGGACATGTGTGTGTATAGGTAGAAGTAGAAATCACCACTTGTCTATGTATGTGGATGTGTGTGTGGAGATGTAGATATAGAAATCACCACTAGGTGATATATGGATGTGTGTGTGTATAAGTAGATGTATAATTCACCACTAGTTTGTATATGAATATGTGTGTGTACATGTAAATATATAAATCACCACTAATAAATTTATGGATGTGTGTGTGGATATGTAGATATAGAATTTACCACTAATATATGTATTAGAGGAGATATTCTTGCAAAACAATTATACAATATACTAAAAATCTAGACTTTATATTTATCATTTAATTAAAATCCGAAAATTAGGTTTATAAATAATTAAAATTCGAAAATTATACATTTAAAATCATAAAATATATTGTTGTATTTATAAGTTTCGAAAATTGTATAATTTATTTATAAAATTCGAAAATAAAATAAATACAAGCCTAAAATATATATATTTAAATAAATTTTTCAAAAATAATAATCACCATTCAAAATTAAAACTATAAGGTCTAAGTTATAAAGTAATGTTAAAATAATAATTTTACTCTTAATAAAATTCGAAAATCATAATAAAATTTTCAGGAATTAGTATTTTGCATTTTTCAAGTGCTAAGAAAACAAATGATGGAATAATCACATTTTAAAAAATGCAGGTAGTATAACGCACGTTTATTCACAAATCACATATATTCACACAATAATTATCACATAATGGAAATAAATTCTAAGTAAAATATTAATAATAACAATAGGAGTTACCGGGTCGTCGCAAAAATAGTCCTTGACCCTCCATCGTTGCCTAATCCCGCCTTGTGTGGACGGAGAGTCCATGTATTGAAGTGGTCGTAGAAAAATTCGGCATATGCCCGGAATATGACCCCCGGAGTGTTTGGTTGGGATTGGAGTGTTGGTTGGAAATTGGAATTTATGACATGGCAAGATAAAGAGAGAATTAGCAGAGAATATACAATACATCTGGGTATCAACAAAATGTACAAAGATATTAGAAGACAGTATTGGTGGAACAATATAAAGAGAGAATTAGCAGAGTTCGTATCCAAATGTTTAACCTTACAGCAAACAAAAGCCAATAACCAGAAACCCTTTGGCCTATTGCAACCTTTACCCATCCCCGAATGGAAATAGGATCACATCACAATGGACTTTATTATAGGATTACCCCGTAATTCGAAAGGTCACGATGCGATTTAGGTAATAGTGGATAGACTCACTAAGAGTGCCCATTTCATCGCATTTTCTAAGACTTGTTCCTTGGACAAAATGGCGAAAATCTATAAGCAGGAAATAGTCCGACTGCATGGTATCCCTGTTAGTATTGTCTCGGATAGGAATTCGCGATTCGTTTCTAAGTTCTGGTAAGGATTACAAAGTGCTCTAGACACTAAGTTAAATTTTACCACGGCTTTCTACCTGCAAACCGATGGACAATCCAAGAAAACCATCCAAATCCTAAAAGATATGCTTTGATCTTTTACCATATATTTTGGAGGAAGTTGGGATCTCTACCTCTCATTAGCTGAATTTGCCTATAATAGTAGTTATCAATCTACCATTGGTATGGCACCATTTGAGGCACTTTACAATCGAAAGTGTAGATCACCGAATTGTAGGTATGAAGTTGGTGAAAGAAAGTTACTGGGTCCATAATTGGTACAGGAAACCAAAAAAGTCATAGAAATAGTTCGCAAACGTATGGCCACAGCTCAAACTTGCCAAAAGAGTCACTCGAATAAAAGACGAAAACATTTGGAATTTGAAGTAGGAAATTTTGTATTTTTGAAAGTCTTGCCCAGGAAGGGAGTGTCCAGATTTGGGAAAAAAGGAAAACTTAACCCACGATACGTCGGACCTTTTGAGATATTAGAGAGAATAGGAAAAGTAGCGTATAGATTGGCGTTACCTCTGAACCAATCCGAGGTTCATAATGTGTTTCACATATCAATGGTTAAGAAGTATCACCCGGGTCCCTCTCATATCGTAGACCACGACTCTCTCGGGATTGACAAAGATTTAAGCTATGAAGAAGAACCCGTCCGCATTCCTGAAGTTAAAGAACTAACCTTGAGGAATCATTTCTGTGACATCCCGATTTTTGGTCTAACAACGATATAAACCGGTTCTTATAATATACGTGCATGTTTACTAATATTTCATGTTTTGTACGATCCTTCTTTTATATGTGAATTATGTGACGTGATAATTACATGATTTTTCGAATTTTAAACGAATTTGACATTCTAACACAATTTTCGAAATCTTATGTCCTAAATTGCAATTTTAGAAAATATAACTAAAACATTTTTAATTTCTGGAAAATATACATATAATTTCAGATTTATAAAGATCAAATTTCATCATTATGGAATTTTTCTAAATTATTTATGAATTTTCGAATTTTAGGCCTTAAAACCCTAATTTTATGCCCTAAAACCCTAGTTTTCGATTTTTACAAACATAAATAAGTACAATTTCGAAATTTTAATAAAATTAAGATATGAATTCAGATTTTATAATATTAGGCCAATAAATATCAGATTTTATTTAATTTTTTTTCATATTTTATTAAAAATATCTTATCTTATCTTATCATAATCCTATCTTATCTTATCCTATCTTATCTTATCTTATCCTATCCAAATCATATCATAATCTTATCTTATCTTATCATATCTTATCCTATCTTCTATGCATTCATTATAAATTGACCTTATATTATAAAAATCTTATTTCTTGCCCTAAACTCTATAAAAAGGGGGCCATTGTCTTCATTCTCCCACACACACACACAAAATCCCGCCTAAAAACACCCACCCACTCACTCCACTCTCAACACACAAAACACTCTCTATTTATATCATATCTTCCCCACCTATATGTACATCAATAAAACCTTCTTTTTTTATACATATATCCCTATTAGCCTTCCATATACTCCCTTATTTCCCTCACACACTCTTGAAGGAGGAAGTCAAGTTGATCTAGCCGAAACAAATCTATAAACTTGATAAACTCCTAAGGTGAGTGCTTTGTCAATTCCTTTCTGGGGCTTTGAACTATATGATATAAATATTATTCGTATAGCCTACCTTATTGAATTTATGCTATTAAATCTTTTGGAAAATGTTTTCCATACATATAAGACAAGTTATTTTCAAAAATATTGCATTCTCTGATATTGCCAGTTGTATCTGTCCCGAAATAATTTTTGACACCTTTGGGATATCATATTTTAATTATATATCTATGTATCCCGGGTGTAAAAATAAGTTATTGCTTTGCTTGACAAGTTGTGAGCCGTATCTGTTCCATTATATTTCCGTTTACCCTTGGGAAGTTTGGGCCCAGGTACTTATAAGAGGAATTTTATCGGGCGGAACGGACCGTCGATGGAACCTTTTATATGATACCATTCCGTGAAACCAATTTCTACGTACAACCGGAGGATGACTGTAGTAGGGATTGGAGCGATGTATTACACGGACGCGTGATACATCTCCGTCTTGTTTAGTGTCGAGGTGGCTTCTCGACAAGGGAGGCATAAGGGTTTCTATTATGATTTATCTGTTTTGGGTAGTCATAAGGTTGGAGACTCCGTCTTGGGCTCACTATCCGTATTACTCAGTTCAGTTATTATTATCAAGTTACATTTCACACTATGTGCACTTTATTATGATTTAACTTGTTTTGAGTCTCATTTTCAGTCAAATATATATCTATCTATATGTGGCCTCACTAAGTCATTTGAACTTAACCCCTAGTTTCTTTGTGTTCATTGCCTCAGAATCAAAATAATGGAAGTGCATAGGATGGTAGCCGCTTCTCCAGTTGTTTATATTAAACTTCATTTCGCTTTGTCTTGATGTATAATCCGTAGTTTGCTACTTGATGCCACTAGTTGGCTATTTTGATGTTGTACTCGATTGCGCTACTTGATTCTAAGCATAGATATATATTATCCATGCTGCATATTTTACTCTACCTCTACTGCATATTGTTAAGTTAGGCATTCGTACTGGGGGCGAATTTCAAAATTTTTGCTCAGTGCGATCGTCGGTGGTCTCCAACCGTATAGGAAGATCCTAGCGGAAGGGGTGCCACAGTTTCATTCCCTTAGTGAGAGTTATGTGGAAATACCACAATCTTGAAGAAACTACGTGGGAGAAACTAAACGATATGATGGACAAGTATCCACATCTCTTTGACCAAACAGAACTGAATTTCGGCATAAAATTCTTTTAAGGAGGAGAGGATGTAAGGACCCGATTTTCTCTTGCACTTTCTATAGAATATTTGATGCTTAATTATGTATTATTTAAGTGTTAATGTGAATACCCTATGTGCATTGTGTGACTTTTCCTACAATAAATATTTCTCTGTATATGCTTAACTCTATTCACAACATGCATGAATTTTCAAGATTATATATGAATACCAAAAATATTTTGATTATATATAGGCATTTTCGAAAAGTCCCTAGAGAAATATATATGAAGTTCTATTTTCCTCCTTTAGGTAATTGACGTGGCATATTTCCGACCGAAAAATCGGCCCCTCGCGTACCCCCCGATGGATCCCATCGAATCCTCTCGACAGGGAAACGAACAGCTTTACGGCTCCCCTCCTTGTCGGCTTACTGGTCATAATGATTTCTTCTAGAAGTCCGCTCCTCGACAATCTGATCGATATGCGTGTCGATGGGGTCCATGCCGCGTTCAACGGATCCCTGCTGGCATTAAATGCTCCGTCAGACGAGGTATGGGGAACCCACCTAACCCCATACCTCTTTAATCAGGTGTCAGCTACCATCTGTAGACCCTACCTCTGGGTCTACGGATCGCACACGTCAGTCCCCCACAGCCTACTTGGCTCGGTGGGCCCCCGGGAGCGTGGCGTACTTGTACATGGTATAAATACCCCTGCATTTATGGTAAGAAAGGACGTTAAATACATACAACACCCTTACTCTGTTCAAATTACTAAAAACCGATCCGCTGACTTAAGCATCGGAAGGTCATAGCCAAGACCCATCTCGGCTAGCTCACGTTGCTGTTTCCCTTTGTTGCAGGCCAACTTCCCGATCAAATACATCCATTTCCGTAACCGACCAGGATAATCGACCGAAGTCGAACAGATCCCAGAATCGACCCGCATCATTTGGCGCGGTCTGTGGGAAGGTTATTAGCTGCAAACAAGGAAGGAAAAATGGTGACGACTAGAAGGAATCCCTCCGGAGCACGAAGCACCCCAGCGGCAAGGGAGGACCAGCACTCGGTCCATAATCTCAATCCACCGCTGCCACCAATAGTGAACCTCCCACCTGCACAAACGGATTTGGCAGGTTCATCACAGGCGTAGGTGAATGCCCCTCTGGCACCAGCTCATACCGACCGCAGAAGTAGGGCTTGCGACCCTCCTGTGGGAGCGGGCATCCCCGCTCCCAACACGGAGGAAATGATTACCATTCCCCTCGAGAGGTTGAGGGATTTTGTGGGGCAATGCAACCTACAGGCCTTCAAGAGACTCAAAGAAAGTGTTGTTCGTGACCCGATCGGGCCAAACCAGGCGGGGGGCCCAGCTGATCGCATGGCTCAGTCACACCAAACTTTGGGCCGGGCGGCAAGTTCTCGACCATCCCGGGTGGACGAAGAGGGGGCTGAATCAAGCCATCACAATAGGGTTCCCCATCGCCAGTACCCAGACCTGGGGCGCTCTCATCGGGCCCCCATTCTGGGGAATTCGAGGGTCGACCCGACCCTCGGGGAACTCGAGCAGATGAAGAATCAGCTCTACTACCTGACCCAGAAGATAGCTGACCTTGAGCAGCCCGACGACAGAATTGAACCATATGATGGGCAAGGATCCTCTTCCGATCGGTATCACGATCGAAGGCAGAGGGCTTTCGCTCGTCATATTCGGGAAGAGAAAATCGGTCTCCATGACCGGGTTCCGGTCAATCTCCCCCACTATGATGGGAGTTCGGACCCAGACGACCATCTGCTACAATTTGAGAATGCCATCGACGTCTATCGACTATCCAATGGAATGATGGCCAAGTTTTTCGCGACCACCCTCTTCGGGGTGGCACGACAGTGGTTCGCCCGTCTCGAGCCTGAGTCGATCCACTCTTTCGAGGAGTTGGCCGATCGATTCTTATACCATTTTGCGGCCAAGAAGGACACGAAATTACCACACACCCACCTCCACGGGATCCGCCAGCAGGAAGGCGAGTCCCTCCGGGAGTACATGACCTGGTTCAATAATGAAGTTCTGCGGGTCGACGACCCACGGATCGATTTTGTTAACTTTGCCCTGTACATCGCCCTCCGCCACGAAGATTGTGCAAAGGCCATTGTCCTTAAACCCCTACGGTCGATGAGCGAACTTCAAACACTCACTTCCAGCTTTATGATCTCGAAGAGATGCACAACATAAAGCATGGGGATAAGGAGAAGAAGGAGCCCAAAGAAAAGATAGAGAAGGGAGGGCCCAAGAAAGACAAGGAGCATCGAGAGAAGCGGGAATCACTGATCAAGAGATATTCCGACCTGACAACCCTAAACTCCTCTCGGGGTCACATCTTTTCGGTCACCGATCGAAAATTGTTCAAAACACCGAACAAGATTACCGTGGGGAAAGGGGCAAGGAAGTCGGGTAAGTATTGTGCTTTCCATAAACAGTACGGACACGTTACGGACGACTGTTATGCCCTCCAAAGTGAGATCGAATGCCTCGTACGAAAGGGCCTACTCAAGGAGTTCGTCGCCGCTCATATGGAAGCTCCTACCCAGAGAGAACGATCTCGATCCCCGCGCTCGCCTCAGACTAGCCACAAAACATCTCCATCGCGAAGGAGCGGCTAGGAGCCGGTCGATCATAACCTTCCGACCAGAGGATTCATCAATACCACTGCAGGAGGACCGAACGGAGGAGATTCTCGATAAAGTCGGAAACGCACGGCTCGGAAGCTAGAACAAGGAAGAGCAGGGCCCCCGGTTCCCGATCGAGTTCATCAAGTCAATAGCATCGAGCATAACACTATTGTATTTAGCGATAGGGATATCAATGTAAACCGCCCATCGGGAGAGGGTGAGTCACCCGACGTCCCGATGGTGATCACGGTTGACGTGTCGAACTTTGCTGTGGCACGCACCTTAGTGGATAATGGAAGCTCAGCCAACATTCTTTTTTACTCTGCGCTCCAAAAAATGAACCTAGGAAATATAATGATGCAGCCAGTCAATACCCCCCTTGTCGGGTTCGGGGGGACGAAAATCATCCCGATCGGCGTCGTGCAAATGCCGTCCTCTCTAGGAGAAGCACCCCGAAGGCGAACCCTTCTTATAGATTATCTTGTCATGGACGCCCCGTTTGCGTACAACTTGATCTTGGGAAGGCCTGCTCTCAACCAATTTCGGGCGATAGTCTCGACCTACCACCTCAAAATCAAGTTCCCTACCCCCTCAGGGGTGGGGGAGGTCAAATCCAATGTTCGCGACGCCTGGAGGTGTTATACGGTGTCATTGGAAAGAGAGAAGCAAGTTTGTCAAACTTCCCCGCCGGTTGTCCCATCGGTAAATGTCGATCTTGACCTTCCAGCGAAGACCTCTTCCCGAAAGCGGAAAAATGAGGAATCCCGGATCGAGCCGATCGGGGAACCTAAAGTCATCGAGCTAGTCCCCGGGAACCCGGAGAAGGTAACACGGATTGGCTCACAATTGGGGGAGGAAAAGGAAATAATGCTGAACGAATTCCTGAGGGAGAATGTAGATGTGTTCGCCTGGAGCCCATCGGATTTTCCTGGGATCGACCCAGGGGTGATCGTCCACCGCCTTAATGTCGATCCGACCGTTAAGCCGGTTCTGCAGAAGAAAAGAACTTTCGGGGAAGAAAGATATAAGATAATCGTGGAAGAAGTCGATAAGCTCCTCAAGGCAGGGTATATAGTCGAGATACAGTACCCGGATTGGCTTTGCAATGTCGTCGTGGTCCCCAAGTCGCTCGGGAAATGGCGCATGTGCAATGACTTTACGGATTTGAATAAAGCCTGCCCGAAGGATCCATATCCACTCCCCCGGATCGACCTTCTGGTCGATTCGACCGCCGGGTGCCAAATGTTGAGTATGATGGATGCCTTCCAAGGTTACTACCAAATTTACATGGCGCCCGAAGACAGGTCGAAAACATCATTCGTGGTCGAGCAAGGGGTCTATTGCTTTTTGGTGATGCCGTTTGGATTGAAGAACGCAGGCGCGACCTACCAAAGGTTGGTGAACAAAATGTTCAAGGAACTAATCGGCACGACCATGGAGGTGTATGTCGATGACATGATCGTCAAAAGCGATCGAGAGGCCGATCATCTCGATCACCTGAAAAATACATTCGCCATTCTCCGGCAATATGGCACGAAGTTGAACCCCTCAAAATGCACTTTTGGGGTCTCGGGGGGGAAGTTCCTGGGGTACATGGTCAGCCAGCGAGGAATCGAGGCAAACCCCGCCAAAATCGAGGCGATTCAGGAAATTGCTACGCCACGGACCATCCGAGATGTGCAGCGCCTATGTGGCCGCATTATTGCATTGAATCGTTTCATCTCCAGAT
>JAOWBU010000778.1:0-25000 GCA_026212405.1 Petrea volubilis
ATAAGATTATTCTACACATATATAAAATAATTATATTATTTTATAATATTTGAAATTATATATATATAGTTATACATTTAATTATTTCTTCCATTTTATTAACCTAACCATTTTATGTCACTTTCATGAAATTAGTGGAGATAAAAATGGATACTTGGAATCTTTATTCCCTAGTATTATTATTAGAGAAATGTGCATTAACCTCTTCCACCAAGATACGTTTAATAATTGAATATTTCTTCTACACCTATATACATATAAATATTTTCCTAAAACTATTATTCCCTTTTCAATTATAATTTCTTGTATATATTTCCTTGTAATATATATATCTTTTCGTACAAAATTATATTCAATATATATATAAGAATTTATATGTATATATATACATATACACAACAAATTTTGTTTTCAACACACACACACACATATATATATATATACGAGAATATATATATATATATATACAGACTACATGATCAATTATAATTCATACCTTTATATATATATATATATATGTATGTATATAGATACCTACGACCATATGTGCATATTTATATAATTACACTTGAGGTAGTTAAGTGCATATATATATATAGATATGTACGAAAATGTGTATATATATATATTTATGTATTAACTAAATAATATCTTACATATTCGCCTATAAAAATCTTCCTACATTTATTTGGTGAATCTAGCAAATCCTATACTTGGAGCATTCTTATAAATTTAGAGTTTGAATCACTATTTTTAGACATACACTTCAACACAATTAGAGTAGTGAGTAGGATAATTTCATTTAATGAAAATATCCTGGTTAGATCATGCATTAATTATAGAAAAATACCTTATTATATAATAATTTTGTGTCTTGATCACTACACTATAAATAGGTGGGGGGGTGGGGTGGGGTTGTTCACAACTCACACACAAAACCGGCACACACACACAGAGTACACTCTCAAATTTTCTCTCTAAAATCCCACTTTCCTACCTCCAAAACTACTACCTCCACCTTATAAATACATTTGAAAAGGTAGAATTATTACCTTTCTCATAAGTAGTTTAGGCAACATAATCTTAAATTATTTTCATAAAAAAGACTTTAATTAACTTGGGTTTATCAAATAATGGTAAAATACCAAGTAATTGCCTATATTCACGTTTTAAAGATTTTATGCCTCAAATTATTTGTTATACATGTTAATATCATGATAATTGTTTTCATGCTATTATTTTTCATAAAGGTATATGCATAAACATGGTATGTTTATTTATACTGTAATGAAGCTCTTTAAGATCTATGTTATGAGAAATTATTTCTCAATTATGTGTTGGGCCTGAAATATTTTTGGCATGGATGTGACTGAGTTTTGCCAGGACATTTTATTGATATGGATAGAGTGTTTAATGTGAGAGTGGATCGTAAGCTTCGGCATATACCTGGGTTATGACCATTAGTGTGATTCGGTTGGGATTGGTGGAATCGTGGAGTGACTCGGTTGGATTGTTTGATCGATCTTGGTGGGAGTCATAAGGTATTACGTCACTATAGGTGACGAACATAGAGTATTATGTGATTTTAAATGTTTATGTGCAATTTTCACACATCCACACCTTATGTGATTGAGTAATAATTTTACTCAACGTGTTTGTTGACCATGTTTCACATGCTTATTTTAGATCAATCTGAACCGGATTGTCAAGAGAGCAGAACTGGAGTACTATGAAGCTTTTACTTAGACTTGATAGGGATTAATTATGATATACCATGAAAACCGTTGTATTTTGTACCAAACATGCTATTTATGAACCTTAATGTAGTATTGTATATTTTTCTAGGTCGTGACAAGACTAATCAAATCATGACATGCAAATGGTATTTTTTCTCTTTTCAAAATAATTTATATTAAAGAGATAAATAATGAAGAAATCGGTATTAATCCAAAGACCCTACACAACTACCTATAAAAGGGGGTCATTTGGGGCTCAAAAAACACACAGACAAGCTCGCAAGTACACGATATTCGTACGAGCTCTCAAAATTCTCAAGTCTTCAAATCAAAACCAACCGGTTCAACGACATACTGCATCCGCAAAGGTTCAACTTCGTCTTTAAAGTGCAAGTGCTTCAAGACCTTCGATATCAAAGCCGACCTTTGACTTCAAGGTAAATCATGACTTCCGCCGCACAAATTTAGGAGGGAATCGCGTCGTTCATTCTAGAATAAGCTTCAAGCGCTTGGAAACAAAGTCGAAGAAAAAAATTAGGGGATCAGTCTTGTAGTAGATTATTTTCCTTTTAAATTGTATCATTTTCTTTAAATTTGAAAAATTTATCACATATTTTTCTTATCTTGTACTTTTTCGTTTTACATATGCTAAGTTTGTGTGAACAACATGACTTTTTGCACCGGTGACCATCTATTTTGGTAAAGAAAATACTTAATTATAAGCTGTATTATGATGCAGATAGAGAATTTAAAATGCATTACGCAGAGATGCCCAGGACTAAACGAACTTAGGTGGTAGAACAAAGTATTACATCAAATTATAGACTAAACGATCTATTGATCATAAAGAGGAATAATCATGACTTAATGAGGAATCCGATGAAAAAAAATGGGGAGAAAATCACTTCAAAATCTTTGATTTTTTATTTTATTTTTATATTCTACTTAGATTTATGATACATATTCATTTATATTTTATAAAATATATATATATATATATGTGTTACATGCATGTATCAAGTTTTAAAGAGTAAATATGTCAAACGAAATAAAAAATAAAGCACAAGAATTGAACATGAAAGAATGGTTACGGAACACCAAGTACTAAATATGTTTCATTCATTGAATATGGTTGATTGAATGATCTCATGTTTTTAAATAAGGATGTGATATGTAGTTCAGAAGTAAATCACTCCATTAGTACGATAAGCAAAACATATGTCGCATGCAATTAGCAACCAGTGTGCTTGTTCATTTGCTTATTTTCTTTTCCTTCTTTTATTGTAATAATAACTATTGTGAAAAACTGAGTCAGAAAGTGAAAAACATATATCACGTCAATATTTTCTTTGAGGTATTAAAAAAGTGTAAGATAATATTTTTGAGTTCCAATTTTTTAAATTTTAGCAACAACTGAGAAGTATTCACAATGAGTGTTTTCACTTTTTATTTGTACACATGATTATGATTATTATTATTATTATTATTATTATTACTACACTATCTGTACTATCAATATTGTTATAATAGGCGACTTACATAAAAATTATCTTTGGTTCCTTAATATATAAACACTAAAATTATATTCATATAGAAAATTTAATAGACATTTACGATTTGTTTTATTAAAATTGAAGCATATAGATTATCTTACTATTATATAATCGGGAAGACTGTTGAAGTAACTACTTTGGCCTGACAATTATTCAATTATTTAGATTGTTACCTTTTTTTTTTTTTTTTTTACTTTCTCTCTCATCTCTAATCTTCCAAGTTCTTTTACTTTCTCTTCCTTCTTCCTCTCTCACACCTCTCTATCCTCTTTCGTCTCCCATACTCTTCAAAATAATTTTTTTTAACTTTCTTTGTAATTATTCTCTTAGTTTTAATTTTACATTATTTTATTTTTACTTATTACTAGTTTCATAACTCTGTTAAAAATAACTAAACATATTTTGATAGTATAAATTTTACCAAAATTATAGCATATCATTAAACTATATAACTTTTTAATTACACAAGCATTGAGTCCTCTGCCGATATTACTTATATATATTATTGTCTTATTTCCACATCCATCAAGTATACTCAACTGTTACTACTTACTACATTCAATGCAGGAAAAACGGGCAAAAGCGGGGGAAAAATCCGTCAGAAATCAGGGGGAATTTCCGCCAGAAAATCGTAAAACCGGCGGAAAACCGGTGGAAACCGGTCTGCCGGTTTTTTTGGCGCTGGAATACACCCGGCCGCCGGTTTTTCCGCCGATTTACGCGGGCGAGTTCGACCGGCGGAATATTCCGCCGGATAATAAAAAAAAAATTTTAATTTGAAAAAACCGGGGGAAATTTCCCCCGGTTTTTTCCGCCGGATAATTAAAAAAAAATTTTAATTTGAAAAAACCGGGGGAAATTTCCCCCGGTTTTTTTCGCTGGATAATAAAAAAAAATTTAAATTGAAAAAACTGGGGGAAATTTCCCCAAGTTTTTTTCGTCGGATAATAAAAAAAAAATTTAAATTTGAAAAACCGGGGGAAATTTTCCCCAATTTTTTCCGCCGGATAATAAAAAAAAATTAATTTGAAAAAACCGAGGGAAATTTCCCTCGGTTTTCCCCCGCAAATATAAAAACAAAAAATTTATTAATTAAAACCAATTTCTCCGATTTTTTTAAAACAATTATTTTAATTCGATCGCCCAAATCAGCTCATTAAAATTTTCTAATTTATAATATTCTAATAATGTAAAATGCTAATATTCACAAACATCTAAAATAAATAAAAATACATAAAGCTAAAATAAATTGACAAATATAAAATATTATCCTATATTGTTTGAAATATAATTCAAATATCAAATACGAATTCGTCCGGTAAATAAAAACATTGTTCATACGTCAAATTAAAGTATCAAATATGTCTACTCGTCCTCCTCATTGTCATCCTCAAAATAGTTGATCTCATTTTCGTTATCATTTCCGACATTTATGGGATTCGTATTTGGTTGCGGTGCGAACATGTGTTGAGCGGGAAATCCTTGATTGAGATCATGACATGTGTCGTGGGACGTATTGCCCGTGGGACGACGCCCACGAGATGACTGGGGAGCTGCTCCGGAGGCGGACGGGCGATTGCTCACAAGTCCGGTGTACAGTTGTTGCATCATTGACATTATTGTGTTATTTTGAGACTTTAATTCGGTGATCTCTTTTTTTTGAGTTGAGATATAAGTCTGAATTTGATTTCTGAGATCCGTCAACCTGCGCCTGTACATGTGCTCCGGAATTAGAAGGATCAGCACGCAATGAGGAACTTCCCAATGAGTGTTGCCCCCTCTTTTCCCGAGGAACGTAGTTCAGCCCAATTTGGCGACCCTTTCTGTTCGGGGGTCCGACCGCCTGCATAAACAACTCGTGTTGAGACTGTTGTGTAGCTTCATCGCTCAACCCTGCTGCTATTGATTGTTCCTGGGCTTGCAACAATTGTTGGTAGTTCTCCTACACGAAATTAAATAAATTAGATTAAACAATTGAAATTTAAGTCATGCAAGTATGTATAATTAGTTAATTAAATATGCAAATTAATATATTGTATACGTACGTGGACTTGTTTGGCATTTTGATTTAGCCAAACCACATTATTGGCCGTGCTCCCTTCATCCTCGTCACCCTGGGTCATCTCGTCGGGTCTAAGTGATCTCGTATAACACTTTTGAACAACCTCATGATAGCCGACCTCACGTTCACACTCAGCCTCCTAGATAATTGACAAATAAAATTTTTAATAACAATAATAGTTATAATAAAATTGATAATAAATAACATACCATCTCAAGTTTTTTCGTCGCAAGTGACTTCGGCCCGCCACCATAACATGCACCACCACCCCGCTTCTCTACTTTTTTTATTCTGTTCGCTTTGTTTTTTGAATGTCTCTGAAGCCCAATAGGCGGTCAATTGGTCCCATATTTGGGGCACTATCCACGCCGGTCGCGTCCCAACTTCCCTGACATGCTCATATAGCTGCGACAGTTTTCTCGAACCACGGCTTCGAAAAGCCTTTTTCACATGATACTCATGTGCAGGATCCCACTCAACATATTTCTGTATATGTTATATTTTAAAAGATTACAATATGCATAAAAATTTATGTGTTACGTGTTACGTGTTACGTGTCACATATAATCAATATACAAAACAAAATACGAACCTTCCACTCCTCAAACCACGTATCAAAAAGCGTTGTGCTAGCATACTTGAATGTAGGAACGAACTCAGTCATTCGGCTTTTCAATACGATACCTATCGCGTTAGCTCCACACTCGGCCGGGACGAAGCTACTGCACATACAATATATATACACGTCATATCATGCTTAAGTTATTATAATACATTTAAACTTGACATATTAAACTCTCACTTACCAATTCGGAGCCGGCTCCAAGAAAAGCTTTTGTCCAGCTCGTCGTGTGGTTGGAGGATCCGGGATGCTATATGCATCCTGAGCAGATGGATTAGGTGAACTAATCGATAGACTATGTCCACCTATGGATGGAGTAGGCATAAATTGCAATGGATCCGATTTTCCCTCGATTTTTCCGCCGGTTTATAATTAAAAATATATAAAAAAATATAAAAACAAAACCGGGGGAATTATTCCCCCGGTTTTCCGCCGGTTTTTATTTAAAAATATAAAAAAAAATATCGAAACAAAACTGGGGGAATTATTCCTCGGTTTTTCCGTCGGTTTATAATTAAAAATATATAAAAAAATATAAAAACAAAATCGGGGGAATTATTCACCCGATTTTCCGCCGGTTTTTATTTAAAAATATATAAAAAAAATATCGAAAAAAAATCGGGGGAATAATTCCCCCGATTTTCCGCCGGATTATAATTAAAAATATATAAAAAAATATTAAAAAAAACACCGCGGGAATAATTCCCCCGGTTTTTCCGCCGGTTAATATTTAAAAAAAAAAGTAAAAAAATCGGGGGAATTTTCCCCCGGATTTCCCCCGATTTTTTTATTTAAAAAATTCAAAAAAAAAACGGGGAAAAAATCCCCCGGTTTTTCCGCCGGTTTTTCATTTTCCGCCATGCCCACCGGTTTTCCGCCGGTTTTCCCCCAATCCAAATCCGGCGGAATATTCCCCCGGAATATTTCCGCTGGAAAACGCCGTTTTTGCTGTAGTGATTATTGTATTTCAACAATCATTCCATGCATCAAGCAATAAATTAAATAAACAAAAATGTATGGTCAAGGATCCATTCGCTTGGTTGCATGGAAGAGGCTATGTGATCAAAGAGGTCACGAGTTCAATTATCATTTATGTGGGTTTTTCTTAATGCATTATAATTTGTTTTTGTACTGTATAATAATTTGTTTGTTTGTATTATTTGATATCTCTTTGAATCAATAATTCATTATTAGATGCAATAGTTAAATTTGATTTCAATTAATAATTTAATCATTTAAAATATATTATACCCACTCTTAAAAAAAGTAAAAAAAAAAAATGCAGATGAAGCCTATTTTAAGTGGCGAAGCTGATGCCCTAGGACTTTTAAGGTCCTGGGTTTGATTCCCCACTAACGCATGTGTGGGTCTTTATTCATATCTTAATGGTAGTTTATCGTTCTACTTTAATAATAGTTGCTTGGTTTATTTGTTATAAAATAATTTGGTTTATAAATGATATAGTTTGGATATGATGTAAACTTGATTAGTATTCTTAGAGTTATTTGATGTAATTGATTGATGTAATTGAATGATATATATTTCAAAAAAAAATTTGTAAAAATGCATAACAAAATTACATACATGAGATAAATAACCTTCACAAATACATCAATCAAAATTACAATAATAACCAAAAGATTGAAATGAAATAACCCACATGCGTGAATCAATCGAAAAGTACCAATAATAACTAATTGATTACAACGAAATAATGCATAATAAGCTCACATATGTGAAACAATTAATCCACAAAGTATTCCATAGGATCCAATGTGACTTAAACTTTTGAGTATTCAAATATAATCAAGTCTAACTTGGTAGGGCAATTCTACCACGAGCCATTATTCGTAAGTGCCTAACGTCAGTCACCTTCAATATTAACTATTAGATGTTCTATATTCAATCTAAACCATCTTTTTTTTTCCCTAACCTGCTACGTAATGTAAAGGTTAACTAGAAAGATTACATGTTGAACAGGTTATGTAGAATTTTTATTAGATGAAAGTTAGTGTAATACACCGGTCATGGTCCACTAAATGCTAACCAATCCAAAAATTGTTTGAACCCATACAAAAAGAATTGAAAATTGTATTTTATGTGGGGTATTAGACTGAATTCGGGAATGGAACCAGGAATTTGATTGAGGGGGGTAAATTTTTTTCTAGATCATTAGTTATTAAAATATATAAATATGAGGATTATATATAATATTAATATATAAAATAACAAAAATTATCATATTTATGCGATTACGACCAATTAGAAGTGCTACAATCAAAAACAATATATAAAAAATGAAAATTAGAAAAAACAAGTTATTCTCCGTTTCAAAAAAACAATTATAGTGGATAATGAATTGCTTTTAAAAAATACTTAACAAAGAATTTTTTAACAATGCTCAATAAAATTGACATAAACCCACATAATGATATATAATCAAAACTCAAAAATTATTAAAATAGAATTTTTTTTATTAAAATAGATTTTTTTTTTCTCTTTCTTTGTTCTCACAATCAAAAAATATATTCAAAACTTAAAAATATATTTTATTTTTTCTCCACCATCACATTCCTCAAAACACTCCCAATTAAATATGAAGTGTCAAATCAATAAGATTCATTCAAGTTCAATAGCCCAACAAATAAACATCAAGGCTCATTAAGTTTAATATTAAACAACTATCAAGATTCATATCAACAATCCAAAAATTGAAATCTCTACACAAAAATCAATTAAAAAAATAATAAATAAATATATAAATTTCAAAATTAGTACACAATACCTTCTTGTACATTGTTTTCTAAGAAAAAGTTAAATACTATAGGGTCGTGAGAGAAGAAAAATTCTAGTATGATTTTTGGTATTTTAATTGGGATAGAAGAAAGAAGTAAAATCTAATAGAATTTTTAATATTTTAATTTGACGAGAATAAGGAAAAAGAGAGGAAAGAGAAAGAGAGAGATTTTCAGTATTATGGTAAAGGAGATTAGGTAAAAATGAATCACCAAAAATAAAATAGAGTCAAGAAAAATAATTTTTTTTATTATATAACTTATATAAAAGCCAAATTTTTATTTTAAGTGGGCGAAATTTTAAAATTCTAAAAATATATATACTAAAAAATAAATTTTAAAAAAAATTGAGGATTGGGGTGACAGCCGCCGCCACCCACCCCCCCCCCCCCCTCCCCTCCCCTCCCCTCCAGTTCCGTCACTGACCGAATTGACACACTAACTTTATTGTTATTTAATTATTTTCCTTCAATAATATTTACACAAAATTATATATAAATTTTCAATTTCGTTATCAAATGACAATTTAACTTATGAGACCAATGAAATAAAAACATAATAGAAGACAAAATTTATAGATAATCATAAAAAAACATTTTAATCATTCTAGTAACCCTCAAATTTTTATCATTCAAATAAATGGTTCGGAGACCTGACGTTACATAATTTTAAATCAAGTAATAGTATTTCTGTGATGAGAGAACATAATGTGATGAACGCCATAATTGGTCATATAGTAAGCTTATATCTCATCCTCCCAACGGCAGTTATGAAAAATAGCGATTAAATTGATTGAATTTTTTTTTTTTATGGTTATTTAGAAAATGTGAATGGTAAAGTAAATAATTAAAAACGATAATATAAGAAATTGAAAAGTATCTTTTACTGCTAAGCAGAGATTATTAAATACGAAATTCAATTACTTATTTCAATAATTATAATAAAATGTTTAATCAAATATGAAGTTAATAACAACAATAACAACAACCATGATGATGATCGTGTGCACAATCCCATACAAAGAATTGAAAAGTATTTTAATTTTTGGACACAGCCACAACTTAATGAACAATATTCCTACTATCGATATGAATCATGTAGTCCTCAATTTATACATATTGAGTATAATCAAGATTAAATTAATACAAGCTTGATATGCGTCAAAAAAAAAAAAACATAAAAATAAGTCCTGTTTTTTGTTTCAAATAGTAATTTTGCGTTCATGATACATACATAACTCTACTCGTATGTATTAAATGACGAATATTATCCATCCTTATATTAGCTCTCTATTTTTGTGTGTGTGCATACAAAAATTCATAATTCGTGAAAAATATTTTGTTTGTGCATCGCATTAGTATTCCCGAGTTTTGGGATAATTCATAATTCTTGAAAAATAGGCATCAGTGCTTCATCGAGAAAGGAAGCTTCACAAACTCGATGGCGTCTGGCAATTCATCAGGCCTGGAATGTTTCACACAGGTTCTTCACTTTTTGTAAAAGATTGAATTTTGGAGTGTGAGCGCATAACCGTGTGTGTATGTATGTATATATAGTCCGTATGACATCTTTCCTTTGTAATAGCAGGTTTTACTCGGATAGGATCTTCTATTCCAAAATAATGTTTCATCTCCTATTCTATAATTTATATTAATTTATGTCATATGTATAAAATTACTTCCTTAATTATACACATGGTCCGGGATCTTTACACTTAGCGTATATCCATGGATTAGAATAGGAGATGAAATACGGTTTGGAATAGAGGATCTTGTGTGGGTTTTACTGATATACATATCAATCCATGACAATGAATAATATCAAAAGTCTTACTATTATTTTTGTACTTGCTATAGCCGCATACTGTTTCGTATGGCAGCAAATGTAGTATTTATAATTTTTTTTGACATCATCATATTTAGATCTAACGACTAATACATCACTCGATCCTATACCCAAATGGGTAGTATCTCATGTCCCTTGTTATGTTGCTGGCTTATTTATTGTTTCCAAACAAAGCGGCTTCATCATTGATTATGTCAATTTCCTTCCTTAATCCAAGTTTGCAAGTAATTTGACTGGTGAACAAGATTTTGGAAAATCGTAATTATTAATTAATTATATTTTAGAAAAAGAATATCACATCTTAAATTATAATATTTTTAGGCTTCGTCCAAATCCCGAACATGACTGGAGTCAAACTTTTACAATTTTTTCCCCATAATTCTCGGTTCATCCTCCATAATTTCAAAGATAGATACCTGTCGAGTGCATATAATCACGGTTAAAGAGTAAAGACCAATAAGTCATTCAACTACAAATCTGATTGTCTTTATTACTAGGCTGATATGTATGCTTTTGTTTTTTTTTAATCAATAATTTCCCTCGGATTTAGCTATTCTTGATATAGAGCTAAAATTTTATTGTTCGATTATCAATGAATCTGATTGATTTTTATTGTTGTTAATGAATTACGAGTGATTTCCCTTACTATTAAACATGTTTTTACTTATCTTCTCCTAATTTCCCCTACTATTTAGAATTTATTATTTATATTCTCCTGAAGGATTGTTACACCCAATATAATGCATATTTGAAAATTTTAGTAATTAATTGTATTTTAATTTTCTTCTTGTTTGACGAGTAAATGGTATGTGACATTTAAAGTATTTTATACTCACAGAAACAACTTCTGACATCATTAGCAAGGATCAGTGAAATCTATTCTACTCCATTATAGTTGTCTAGAAGTTACGCCCATTAATTTTGTGTTACCTATAATGCATTGTAGCATTCAATGTAAGTTAAAGTCCAATTATTCTGTATCATTATATTTTGTACACTTTTTTATTAGACATCTAATAATTCATGTATCTACACTACAATAGGGATGCTCAAGGTAACTCGAGAGATGCATTGTGTGCCAAGAGGAAGACTTTCCCGAATGTGGTACTAATTGAAGACATCCCCAAATGTCGAAAGTTAGGTGTGAGGTGGAAATCCCCTGTGGTGAAGCCGTCACAAAGCATCGGAAAAGATGGTTTCCTACTCAATTCACATAGATATAACCCGTAACAAGCCATAGAAATTTGCCCTAAACTCGTAATAATAATGTTTTGAAAAATATTTAGTAGTTGAAATATTTCTTATGCTATTCTTCATCTGACAACAGACAAAGTTCGAACATAATGCGGTATTGCCAAAGCTATTGGGCATAAATGTTGCGCTAACAAATGAGCAACGAGAAGCTGTATGCTCAATGTGCTTTGGGGCATTGACAAGAGTCCAAATAAGATCACTCAATAACTGTTTACTAACATGGATAATTATTTGCTTTAACCCGAAAACATGCAAATTATCTATTCATGATATGGAAGTAAACATAACGCATGAAGTGGTCGACAAAGCTTTTGGTATCCCATGTCAAGGAAAGCCCACACCATCTCAAGGTGATAAAAGTAATGGTTATGAACTATATGGGAGTCTCTTTCAAGAAAAGGGGAATGGCGCATGATGATGCTCTTTGGTACATGATCATGCTCTTTGGTACTGCACTCTTATTTCCCAACACTATTGGAATGATTAATTTAGATGATTTGGGGCTTTTGGTTTGACATAGATTCCTTAATTTCATACAATTTGGCCCAAATACTAATTGAAAGACTTGTTGAAGGAGTAAGACAGTTTAACGAGAACAAACAAACATACATAAGTGGTTGCATATTACTTCTTGAGGTAAGTAACAACATTGGAGTTTATACAATTTTTTGTCAAATTTTATTTTTTCCCAATTAATTTTGTATTTGTATTTTGATACAGTTTGTATTTCTTTCCATGATGTGCCGGGCCTTTCCCAAGATCAGAAGTAAAATAAATGAGCAAGAAACCTATGTGAAGTAATGGTCTCAGCAAGATGTTGCTGAAATAGTGAAAGTTTTTCCAGGTAGAGGTGGAAAAAATAATCATCAAATATGTGGAGTTTTGATAAACATTAGGTGTTAATAGAGTTGACAATACACTATGATAAAAATTCGATGTCATATGTTTTATTTGGGCCACTAAGTCTTGAGTTCTATGTCTGTTCTACACACATTAGAAGATTGATTAATAAATTAACAAAAAATTGAACCAATAAATAGTTAAATCCTAGAATAGAATGGGGTGATTGGCATCACGTTAATAATCTTTCACTTTATTAGGTTCATACCGCACATAAAAATTAAATGAATTCATGTATCTATATGTGTCTATACTGTGTATTCAACTCCATGAATTGATTGAGAGACGAGTAGGTAATTTAGATATTTCAACCGGGGTGTCAATGTAATTTACATTTAAATTCGCATTTAATTTGTTTGCTAGATTAAACTTAACAAATTGTTAAGTCAAAAACATATTATTTTGTAATAAACTTTTGCTTTTAATTTTATGAATATGTAAATGGTGACTAGAAATTTTGGTGCTGACACTTAGTCCATGATTGGAGATTGGCAAGTGCAAGGAGAAGTTTAGGTCATTAAATGCATGAAAATTGCTTGGCCAAGTTTTAAAACAAAGTTCAACCTGAACTCATCCTCCTACAATTCAATGCACTTTGCCGGCTTACTTATCTATAAACAGATGAGCTTGGGCATTCATTTTGAATCAAGAAATTTGAGAGCTTTCAAGACAAGTGAGGCTATTTGAGAACTTTGAAAAATAGAGGGTTTGGGAAACACTTGAGAGATAAATTCTTCGTGAGAAAATTGTGAGGTTGTTCTCTCGGGTTTCGATTTTAATTAGAGAATATTTTCTCTAATTGTTGTAGCTCTCTGTAAAATTTCTTATAGTGGAATCACTCCTCGCCCGTGGACGTAGGCTTGTTACTAGCTGAGCCATATAAATATCGTGTCATTTAAATTTTGATTTGTTTTATTATCAATTTATTGTCACCTATTTAAATAAATATACTACTTGATCTAGGTGATATCCTAACAGAATAAATTATTATTATAGTTAGATTAATCTTATTGATTGCATAGCTAATGTTTCTCAAATGTTTTCCTTTATTCAAATAACTGAAAGCTCTATTCACGTTTTGCTTTATAAGAGTTGAAATTGTTGTCAACTCTACTTACGAATTTAGGATACCAATGTTTTGGGACCATCTTTCACTAGAGAGTGCAAGGAAGGTATACGATCGGCACAATCTATTCCTTTTGAAGAAGTAAAATGATCCTGATCAAGGTGAAGTGAAGTGAGAGGCTTCACAACAAGAGAAGAAGAGTGAATCACTGGATCAATTTGGAAGTGGTCACCTCAATAATCAAGCTAGGTTCAATTTCTTCATGGCAGAGAAACTCTCAAATCTCAATAGTCGAATAACTACGATTGAGAGGGATGATTCTCACCTTGTGCGCAACAACATTTCTCGTACTCTATATGAAAAATTGGACGCATCAAATGCTCAATTGATGACACTCACTGGCATTGTGTTTGAAATTCGAATGGCCGTCACTAACCTGCTTCAGATGTTCAACACAATGATGGATGAGAAACTGGGGTAGACTCGAATTGCAGAGACTCCTCAATCAGTCAATCAATCTGGTGAGCCAAGACTATTACAAGACGTATGCTACATTCTTGGCACAATCTCCAATGCCATCATCAAGAGTACTTAACTTTGGGAACTCACTTGTACAAAAAATGTCTCATAATCCCACATTGCAAGGAGATACTGACCCAGCTTATTTGTTGTGAGTAGATGCAGTTGAAGATGTAGATAAAGTTACCACATATCTATTCGACAAAGATCTTGTACAAAGGTATGTAAACTTGGGTTGTTTAATAAATAAAGCAATTATTAAACAAGTATGATGAGCAAACTATATGTATTGTAACTGTTACTCTTAGTAAGATTTACATAGTCTTAAATCTAATACAAAGTTCATACACATCAATTTATTTTGTTGTACTTGTTTAAATATGTAGTAAATGGGAAAGACAACATAATGTTTGTGTTAGGTAATTGACATTGCTGCATATATATGCTGGCGTGAAGCGAAAGAATCAGATGATCGTTTGCCACACTGGAAATTAACGGCTATGTTTTTTATATTAAGTGACATATATCGTAGTAGTTGATGTTCTTACTTCGAATATCATTACTGATCAAACGAACTTGAATATGAGTTTGTAGAATTTGGCGTTGGAAAAGTATAGTCAGCAGTATTTGGTACATTAAGAACCTTCACAGGTCCACCATCATGCTGTGAGATGATAACAGTCCCAACGAATGATCGTCGTGGGCATTGGTTTGAAGTGATAATCGACATCGTAAAGCAAGTTGTCACAGTGGTGGACACACTTGATCCAATAGGAAGAAACAATTGGCGCCTTTCTTTAGTAGAGACGATGGTACGAACGATTTCTTCCATCTTTTTATATTGCACATTTTATTTAATTAAAATCCTACACCCCTTAACAACTCTCCAGCGTCAAATTGTACATCTTGAGTGATTAGTGGATCAATGGGGTACTAGTTATACTCAAAATAGGATATGTACAAAATTTAAGATCCAGTACCACCATACAATGCAACAACAAAATAATAGGTATGTGTTTATTTATGATCCGTTGTTTTGCTTGTAGTGTGTGTGTGTGTGTGTGTGTGTGTATGTGCGTGTGTGTGTGTATACAGCTATGATTGTAACTTACAAGTGTGTCATATAATGGTTTGTCTTTTGCAACTACGGTTGTGACTTATATTTGTGTATTATGATGATATGTCAACATGCGTGTTGTCACTTGTTAACCGAGGTCAGATTATCTTTCTCATTATATTTATGACGACCCCAGTAATCCCATATTATTACTACTTATTATTATTGGTTACATACATGCATGCATCATTATTACAAAACATACAAGGCTAAATAATGGTGATGGTACATCCCAAAAGTAGTCTAGTGAGATTACAGTTTCTAATGTGTAAACTACATATCAAATGCAAAATCTCTAAGTACAAGTATGCTGCAGAATTCTACATCTTTCTTTTAATAAAAAGCTTCGACAGGCTCCTCCTCTTCCACATCATTATTGCTAGCTTTGGTAGCATCTAAATCATTATGTAACACGAAATCAACATATGTTGAATAAAACATTTCTTTACATACATAAGGTGCTCGGGTGTCAATTGCACATTGGTTACACACATAACACATATTTTTTAACTTTCTACCTTTGTTTTCACCCGACAGTGACACTTATGACTACCCAGGCCGACATATACAACCAGCTCATTTTTCCTGTCTGTCTTATCCTCTAGTGGTCGTACACCGGGCATACGCTTAATATTTTCCTACGACCCTCTCTCTTAAGTTGATCACTCCGTCTTTCCAAGGGGGGATTAGGAGATGGAAGGAGTGTGGACTCTTATAACCGGCTACTCAATAGTATGTCCCGGCAGAACACACTTCAGACCACTCCAGCACATTTGGGTCCATTCATGTAATATTCATGCAACAACATAATCATGGAAGTTTACTCCCATATTTATAAGTCTTTATTAAGTGTTAAAGTTGTTACAAGCAAGATAAAGTTCTCCTATATGTATTTAAGAAAATTTTACCAAGATCTTTTGAGAGAAACAATAGTTTCAACTTTTAAGTAAAGTAAACTTCATTATCATTAATGAAAGATTTTTATATCTCTTTACTAAATATACTAACAAAAAATCTTAAAATATGTGTGTGTGTATATATATATATTGTAGTACAAGTATACTTAGAAAATGATCCTTAACACATATTAGTAGTAAACTTAGTAATTTTATAAATTAGGATACTTGCAAGATTAACAACTCTTCTTAACAAAAGTACTATTTTTGGAAGAAAGTAACTTATTAACTTTATAGTGATTTTAAACATTTCTTAGCTAAACAAAAATATAAGCGTGCACTTATTTAAGTAAGTTTCTAAAACATACTTCCATCAATAGTTACAAGTGGAAAAAACTCACATTTAAAGTCGTGAGTTTACAAAATACTTTATGTATATAAAGTAAGGATATTTTATGAAATTTCCTTCTATAAAGTTAGATTTTAAATTATTAAAATAAACATAAATCGTTAGTATAATCTATAGGAAAATTTTTACTTATAAAAATAGTAGATAATTGTGTGGAGCTTTCTTTACTACATCTTTCCAAAAAAAAAAAAGCAACATATTTATGTGGATTGCAAGTTATTAAGTAAGATGAAATTACTGTTTCCCATTCTACACCTAGTTGTAGGAATTTAAACACCATAATCAACTATCAAGTCTCCCTAGGCATAGAATATTCACATAATACTTCAAATAAAGCATATATCACCACATAACTATCAAACTTCATAGGAACATGATCAAAAACATATTAACAATTTTAACTACTTCTCAACTTCCTCCCAAACATCATGAAAATATTAAGCTATAATTATCATGGAATATTAAATCTAAGCAATCTAACATCTATTCCAACATAAATAAAGCTACTTTCCACTAAGAATCATAACATGCAAGATTAATCATGAAACTTGAAAATAGCATGATAGTAGCAAAGTAACTAAAATGCTCAACTTGGAGGCATGTTTGGCAAAAGCTTTCACTTAAGGTCATTCAAGCTTGATTCTTTTACATAGTTTGGGCACAAGAGTATGGAAGCTTGCCTAGTAGGAATATCCTACTTTAAAAAAAAAAAGAAAAAGAACTGGCACGTGCCCGCCGTGGGGTTTTCGAAGGGTCCCCCCCCCCCCGCCGCCCCCGTTTTATCATTAATAATAATCAAAAGATTACAAAGTTTTTGAGTACAATCAACCTAGCCAACTATAGCATAAAGTAAACCTAACAATCTAACCAAAACAAATAGAAAGGTCCTAATCTAGCCTACCATGCTAAATTCATGAACTTTGCTCCAAAAGTGTGGCAGGTCGAGCTAATCCATCTGAATGAGTACTTGTAATCTTCTCTCCAGCTGCTGAATTGATAGAGCTCTAGATTCCTGGGTGTCACAAGCTAGATTAGTCAATTGATCGGCTACTTGATTTTCTTCTCTACTTATATGGGTGAACTTGATATGCGTTCGCCATGAGGTTTCTAATATGAAGGAGCTCATGTTGCAAATGCCAAGGACCACCTTGGGATCGAAAGAAAAGACAAGATGGTCTTGGCATCCGTTTCAATCCAGATCTTCATGTAGCCTCGATCCTTGGCAATACGAAACGTTGGATGCCGCCCCCAAAAATGTGTAGAAAGCAAAAACTCCTCGACCTTCATGATCCCGGGCAATTCCCCCTGCACCGGCCACCATGCAAGCCCTCGAGGCTCTATCCTGTTGATTTTAATCTAGCCCTGGTCTGGTTTGAGCCATCGCACGATCTTAGTCTCTCGACGTAGCCATGTCTGCAAAGAGAAAGCGAAGAATGATGTCACGTGTTCATCCTCTTTCCAATGCCATGCGTTAAATGTTTTACCACAACTCAGGAGGTAAACATGGCGCCAAATTTGATACACAACCCGGCTGACTCCAATCCTCCTCCCCTCATATTTGCTCATTTTCCTAGCCTCCCAGAGATACCAAATAATCAGAGCAGCCACCAACAATTGCACGTGCATATGCAAGTGTGATGCAGCAGAGTTATGCCAATATAGTAAAGTAAGATTGACCCTAGTCATGTCAAGCCGATCAAGGCGAAAAAGATGTGCAAAGAAATCCCAAACTTGATTGGCCTTGGAGCTAGTGAGGAAAATATGTTCAAGCGTCTCATAATCTCTGCAATACTGACAGAGGGATGCAAGAGAAAGTCCCTTTCGCTGCATGCGAGCGTCTGTAGGCACCCATCCCTTGAGAAGTCGCCATATAAATACCGAGATGTTGGGTGAAAGTAAAGGCAACCAGATCTGTCCCGAACAACTCCTCTGTTGGTTTCTTTTCACGAACGATCTCCCAAGCTGATTTGGTAGAAAATAAGCCCGAGGCATCCTGCTTCCACATAAGCGTATCGCCATTGTTCCATCGGATTGGGACAGCGAAAACTTGCTTTACCAAATGCGGAGGCAGGACCTCTGCCAACTTGTCTACCGTCAAAGATGTCCCGCTCCAGTATTGAAGAACCGTATCGTCATTGTGGGCTTGAGAAGGGACAACTTCAGCGAGGCAACCCTCTATTTGCCACTGGTCTTGCCAGAAGGAGATGCTACCCTCCCCAAGGCTCCAGAAGAGATGAGGTTCGACCTCTTGTTTAATTGTCATCATGCGCTTCCAGATGTGTGAGCCCCCCCTCTTAAATTCCAGATTCATAGGATGATCGCTCCGAGCGTATTTGGCCTTCATAAATCTAGCCGACAATAAGTCTTGGGAGCGAAATTGCGCCATAGTTTGCATGAGAAAGCGAGCACCATGTCCTCCAATTTTCAAACTCCCAGCCCTCCTTCGTTCCTAGGCGCACAAACACTGGACCAAAAGATCCCCAAAGGAATTGATTGAAAAGACAGGAGATCTTTTCTATGATTGACTTAATAGGTTCAAGGACTTGGAGGATGTGGAGAGGAATCGACCCCAGAACCGACTTGATAAGCAGGAGACGCCCCCCTATGGTAAGAAGGTTATTCCCCCAGGAAATGGGCTTGTTTTTCAATTTATCGATGAGGTCCTTAAAGAGAGAATCCGTCTTATGGCTTGCATAGAGAGGAGCACCCAAATATGTGATTGGGAGTTCAGTTTGAGTGAATCCTGTGAGTCGTATAAGTTCTCTACTCCGTTTTGTGGAGCAGTGACGGAAGACAATGAATGAGCTCTTTCTCGTGTTCAGTTTTTGTCCTAAGATCTCCTTATATTCCTTCAAGAAGTTCATCAAATGTCGAACGCCTGCTAAACCAGCCTTCATGAAAATTATGACATCGTCAGCATAGGCAAGATGAGAGACAAATACATCCGAGTTATCCATATACGACATGGAGGGATGTCTTTCGAAGAGATCATTCAAACCTCTCGATAGCCACTCGGCCGCAAGAATAAAGAGTGCCGGGGAAATGGGGTCCCCTTGACGTATACCATGGGTCGAGTGGAAATATCTAGCACTCGCCCCATTGACGAGAATAGATAACCAACAGTGCTCTACACAATTTTTTATCAGCTTTGTCCACTGTTCGCTGAAGCCAAAGTCACGAAGAACACGCATGAGAAATGGCCAATGGACCCGATCATAGGCTTTGGCCATGTCAAGCTTCAAAATGAGCCGACCCCCTGTTGTCTTTTTGTTTAGAGAGTGGGTCAGCTCTTGGGCAAGCAGAATGTTATCAGCAATTCTACAGCCCTTAACAAAGCCAGAGTACGATGCCGACACTAGTAAGGGCAGCACCGCATCCATTCGGGCATAGAGTAACTTAATCATAAGCTTATTCATGACATTGCATAGGCTAATAGGCCTAAAGTCTCCCCATGACATCGTCCCTTCTGATTTATGATCGCACCGCTGAAAAATTCCACAACAGCCTCGTAGACATCTTGTTCCACAATGTTCCAACACGTTTGATACAAATGGGAGGAAAATCCATTAGGACCAGCCGCGGAATTAGGGTTAATATGAAGAATCGCTTTCCGCACCTCCTCGATGGAAGGGGGTGCGCAAAGTGCCTCGGACATCTCGTCCGAGACCAAACGAGGGATGAAGTGTTGTTGGCTATTGGTCGTACCATTTATTTCCGCTGTAAGAAGTGATTGAAAGTATTCCACCGTCGATTGCTGGATATATTCGGGCTTTGTCCGGGGGGTTTCTTTTATGCCGCTTCACTCGTAATTTGCTATGAAAGTACTTTGTGTTCCGATCCCCTTTCGTGAGCCACTTTACCGCGGACTTCTGGTGCCAAAAGTCCTCTTCCATAGCAAGGGTCCGATTGAGAACCGTCGTGCACCGGTTCATCTCGACCAAGTCAGCGTCCGATGGGTCGCTATCAAATGCGCGCTTAGCTTCCTTCGCCTTCTGCTCTGCTTCTTCAACTTGAACAAAGATATTCCCAAAAATATTTTTGTTCTAATCCTTCAGCCGTCCTTTGAGCCGGAACAATTTATCCTGAAGCTGTTGCATGCCCTTGGTATGTATAGGCATTTCCCAATTTTGTCGCACCACCTCATGGAAATCCTGGTGTCGTGCCCACATTTTCTGGTAGCAAAAGGTGGAAGGAACGCGTTGTTCGGGCATGGATGGCTTGATAAGCATGGGGGCATGATCCGACTAGTGCCCGATCAAATGCATCATTTTGAAGGTAGGGAAGATCTCTATCCATTCGCTAGAGACTAGAACTCTATCAATTCATTGCCACATTCGCATGTTAGTCCAAGTGAACTGGTCACCCACGAAAGCCGGGTTAATTAGGCCGCATCCTTCAGCACAACCATCAAAATCAGCCATGTTACCTGCTCTCGGCCTTCTTCCTCCCTCCGCTCCACTTGTGATCGAATTATGTTGAAGTCCCCTCCAATGATCCAGGGGTCGGGCGTTGCTATTTCCTGCATAATTTTCCAAAGATGAAGTTGATGAGTATGCGTGTGCCGTGCATAAACAAAACTACACAAGATAGGTTTAGAAAGTTTACCCGACGTGACGCACAGGTGGAGGATTTGGGCGTCATTAATGAGGATTTGAGCCTGCACTTCAGCTGTATGGAAATACCAAATATGGTTGGAGATGTTGGCACATACACCCCCAAAGCCCATATGATTTAGCATGTATCTCTCATCCATCTTGATGTAAGGCGATGTTTTGCAGGGTTGCCAAAGCCCCGTGAGTTCCATATGAGTAGGTTGGTATGATGTCGTCTCTGGAGGATGTCACATCACCTGATTAAGTATAGTCCGAAGGAGCATCATGCTGGACTGTCACTGGATTCTGCAGCTGGGCGGGTTGAGAGAGTATGAATCTGTCTTGTTGGTTCGTAATTAGGTTCTGCAGCTGGGCGGGTTGAGGGTGCAATAATATATCTTGATGAGCTATAGCTGGTTCCTGCTGCTGGACCGTAGCTGGCTCCTGCTGCTGAGCTTGGCTGGAATGACTTAATAATTTTTCTGGGTTTGCTGTAGCAACAAATTCAGATTGGGCTTGGGAGTTGGACTGGAGTGACTCTGGGACCAGCAGGCTGCCCTCCTGTTCAACTGGTCTTTATTTCTTAAAAGTCCTAGTCCACACGAATTGGGCTCATGTTCAGATGGGTCTTTATTTCTTGGGCTAGATCAAAGTCCAAGTCCACACAAACTGGACTTATGTTCGGATGGGTCGCCCATCTTGTGATTAATTGGGTAGAGATCCTCCTCCGCTTGCTGGTCCAATTCTTCAGAAGCTAGCAAGGCCTTACGCAGAAGTAGCTCAGCCTGTTCAGCCAACTCAACTGAAGACTCACTCTCTCTTACCACTTTTTTGTCCTCATCACCTGCTGACTCAATTAGGGCTGCCAGCTTGGCGTTGAAGACATGCAATCCGCCGTCAACAGCATCACGTCTCAATTCAAACTGGGTTCCTCCTAAGAAAGCAAATTTGTTAGCAATCGGGGGGGGGGGGGGAGGTCATTTTGGAAGCACTTACCATATCAGTCTACCGGATCCCGTGTCATCCCTCTCCTTTCCTGTGGGGGAGATTCTTGCCTTTGAGAATGTTCCGCTGCTGAACCACCGTGCAGCCACCGCCGCCGATTGAGAATTTTCTCCGACGAGTTTCTGCTGCTCTACGGGAGCGTTGTTCATTTCCAAACTTACCGGCGTTGCTACTGATTGGTAGTTTTGCGCCATTTGACTCAAATCGTCACCTCTTTTCCGTTCATCCTCTTCGTTCTTTCGTCGGGCTGCACTGATTTTCTCCATGTCTTGGTTCTTCTTCCTTGCTTCTATTATTTCTTGAAGATCCCCTGGGGGCTGAAAAACCTAGTTCAGTCCCTTATCTTCTTCTTCCTCAGCTTTGCAGTCCTTAGTCCGATGGTTGCACCGGCAGCAGCGGGTACAGTAGGCTGGGAGGATTCGCACCTTACCGGCTGTTCATAAAATCTGTCACTGTCGACAATCTTCACTGATTTGGGGACAGGCTGCGTGACATCCAGCTCCACACACCCCCATGCGTCCGCCTTCATGATATCTGTTGTTTGTTCATCTATTCGCTGCGGTTGTCCAATGCAGGAGGCAATAATGAATAGCCCCTCAACTGAAATTTGGTGGAACGGCAATTCTGGTATGGTAAACCATACCGGGCATATCGGGGACTTGAATCTTGTATTAAACTCCGGTGACCACTTAAAAACTTGTACGGGGAAACCTCTAAACTGCCATGTTTCCCTCATGAAAACTCTAGAGTAATCGTCTTGATCATATAAATGAATTAAAACATGGGATTCATTGATCGTAACTAATCGCACTCGCTTTCCCAAATTCATTTTTGTAAAACAAAAACGCAAAAATCCCATGGCCGGCCGTCCATGAAGGAACTTACCGACCAAAGAAAATCTGAATGTCTCACAAAGTTTCCTCTTCTCCTCTACTGTGAAAATTGCAATCTTGTCTCCATTATGCTCTATGATTTTTCCAGCAGGTGTGAAAGTGCTTAAATCGAAATTTTTCTTCTTTTCTCGAATATCCGCTGCAAAAGGAGCTTAGCTGCCCACCACGCCGACGTATGTGCGAGCTGCTACCGATGGTCCGGCCATGTGGTTTGGGATCTATCCGTGGCTAAGTGTGGAATTTTAATAATTTTTAATTCGGCTGGCTTAGCTACGGATTTTTCCTTGGCTAAGTCAAATTTTTTTTAAAATGATTTGGTTAGGCACAGATTTTTTTTAAAAAAATGATTCGCTAATGTATCAGTTTTTTTCATAATTAATTTTATTTTAAAATGAGGGCTTGGAGTTTCCAAACGATTCTCCAAAGTTCTAGGAAGTTGTGAAATTGTGTAGGAAATAGGAGAGCATTCTAGAAAGGAGGATTGGAATGCTCCATTGTAAATATCTTGTAGAATAGTCTAGAGGACTATTCATTGCCGTAGGCTTTAGTAGATCTCCATCGTACATTGAAGGAAGGGATTAGTATAAATAGGTTTAGGATTTCATTTGTGAGGCATTCAAGTATTGAATGGTTAGAGAATACAAAAGAGTGTTAAGGTGATCCTATTATGTTCCTTGTAGGGGAAAATAGTAGGTATACTTGATCTGAAAAAATCGAGGAGGTTAATCAATCCTAGACCTTGTATGTTAAAGTTACTAGTGGCTCTAATTCAAACGTCAACTATCTAAGTTGAACTCTTTATTTTTCTGATAATACCATTTATTCTGTTTCTATGGTGTGGTCTTTAGGAAGAGTTTAGAGAGTTTTGGAATACACTAAACTCTCTGGTACCTACAAATACACACGTTTAGAGAGTTTTAAACAACAAAAAAAAAACATGCATATGAACAAGAAAACAACCATACGTTCACATACACCCCCTATGATAAACTAGTACACACAAACATGTCTAAAATCCCCCACTACCAACCCAATGGTATAGAACACTTTGGAATACAAGAAAGAAGGAAAAAAAATGGCTCACGTACCACCAGAATATGGCTTCTGCTTTAATTTCGACTTACCAGCAGGGATTGCGAGAGAAAACTGATAGCGTATTCCATTGTTGAACTATGAAACATTCTTTCTCGCCATCGATCCTAACCAATCCATTCTAATAACTTTCCGAACTTTAAATGGAAGGGCATACCCACTAAGGCTTAGACATTATGAAGGAACAAACCGGATTTACATTAAGATTTGACCTCAAGTTTGAAAGGCCGATGTACCCTATGTAAATCATTAGAGAAGGTTGTTTGAAGACAATCTGGATTTCATAAAACATCCCATTGAAATATAGAGAATTGGATTAGTAGAAACTTGCTATCTAATTAGGTTGGAAGGATTAACAGAAGAAGATGATGAGGAGGAGGATGAGGAAGACGAGGGACAAGAGGGAAACGGGCAAGAGGAGGGAGATAGACAAAACAAGAAGGATGAGGAGAACCCCGAAGAGGAGGGTGGAGAGTTTGGAGACAAGGAGGGCAACGGGGATGAGGGAGAGGAGGTAGATGAAGGAGAGCAAAGAGGAGCTGTACTAAATAGATAACCATAATGAAGGTGGTGTTTATTATACAAGACCCAAAATACAATTTTACATTATAGAATGTGTATGATTGTGCAAATGAGAGATAATG
>JAOWBU010000779.1:0-25000 GCA_026212405.1 Petrea volubilis
TTATAGATAATCCCTCCTCTTTATGGGCTTCTATTATCAAATTAAAGTACTTCCCTAAGTCTTCATTTACCAAAGCCACCCCCAACCCCCTCCCACCCCCCCCCCCCACCCCCCCAAACACACACCCACAGAGAACGGTAGCTATATACGGAAGTCTATTTTTAAATTTGACCGTTTGCTCAACGTACAATGGGTTCTAGGGGATGGCAGTAGTATAAATTTTTGGTTATATAAATAGCTAGGAAATTTCACCATTTCTGATTACATTACGCGCATCCCTTATCACCTCACTCAACTTAAAGTTAGCCAACTAATCAATCCTACTTCTAATTCTTGGGCTATCCAACACATATCCCACCTATTACTGCCTACTATTATAAATCGTATTCTCAGTACCTCGATTCCATATAACCCAAGATCGGACCGTATCAGATGGGCACATACTCAAGATGGTTTATTTTCTCTCATGAGTGCACACCAATGCAGAACTATCACTTTTACACAATTTTATAATCCACGGCTTTCTTGGGAAAAACTTTGAAACTTAAAATTCGATTTTGGGCCAAACTATTCCTATGGTTGCTCGCTCTTGAAACTATTCATACGAAGGAATTTCTCTTTACCCGGCATAGAATTAATTCCAACACATGCGACCTTAGCTCCACTTCAATCGAAATTACTTATTATCCGTGGCACCCCTCTCGCTAGGACCTCTCTATACGATTGGGGTCCCCTAAGGATCGTACCGAGTACCAATCATGTGATTGATACCCAATACGAATGTCCTAATCAATACTACTTAGTACTCATTTATAGTACAACGAAAGTGAGTCAGAGATACAAACGTAAGTAATATATATAGAATTGTACCCGTTCTAAAGGTAACAACGCAAAAACACTTGAATTCTTTATTACATGTAGTAACTCCAAAATCTATTAAACACGCTAAAAGAACTAAGCAATGGTATCTTGGACTACTCCTATTGCCTTATTCGAGTTTCTCTCAACCTGTCTATCCTGAATCTAAGGCAGTGAACAGAAAGAAAACGGGTGGTAAGTCCAAATGACTTAGTGAGACTGAAAATATACATATAAATATATATATATATATACACACACACAAAAAAAAAATGAGACTTACAAAACTAATAAAATAATCAATCATGGGAAAGTGTGAAACTTGAATTTTAGTAAAATAATTTGGAGGATAATCATTACCAGTAGTGAGCTATGAACAGTGTCTTCAATCTTATGACTACCCAAAATAGGTAAATCATAGCAGAACCCCTTATGCCCCCTTTGTGTCAAGAAGCGACCTTGACTACGGTAAACAGTAGGTGTATCACGTGCCCGTGCAATACACTGATCCAACCCTACCACAATCAACCTCTGACTATGCATAGGAATCATATCCAATAGAATGGTATCATATAAGAAGGTTCTATCGACAGTTCATTCTACCCAATATAACCCTCTCACATGTACCTGGCCTTGAACTTCCCAAGAGCATCCCCAAAGGTATCAGCAAATCATATCAGGATAGAATGGTTCACAAGTTTTCAACAAAGCAATAGCTTGTTTCCACACCCGGGATAATAAAAGCATAATTAAAATATGTTATCCAAAGGGTATCTATAAATCATATCGAAATAGATGTAGCAGACATTTTAGAAATGCAATATTTTTCGAATATAATTTGACTTAAAATTCGAAGAAATATTTTGTTGAAACATGGAGAGTATAGTATAAATCTAGAAAAATCGGATAATATAAATCAGACAAGGTAGGCCATACAAAGATATTTACTACACATAGCCCAATGCCCTAGCAAGGAATAGACAAATCACTCACCATAGGAGTTTATGCTTTACCAAGTTTAGGAATTGCGTTGGCTACAACTCTCGGTAACCACCTACCGGTCACATTAGTGGTTAAGGTTAGAACACTAAATCGCACTTAGTCATTCTTAACTGTATAACCAACTTGGACTTCTTGAATTTGCATAATAATCACATATTTATACCTTATAATTTAGTGGTGATAAGTGAGTTAACTTGTTCTTAATGACTATTCTAAGACAAACATTATGCATAGGTACATAAGTAAGCAATATGAGCATATTTATAATTTCAAAATAGCTATAACTAAATATATGTAAATAGTTTGAAAGAATAAGATTAGTCTTTTAAATATGCAAGTGTATGTATAAACATACAGGCAATCCTTAAACATGTATAGGCAAAATATGTACATATGCATTTTCATAAGATAACTAAAACATAATCATGTGTGTATAGGCATGAGTTAACTTCCTAAGATGAAAAGAACTTGAATTTAAACACATAAAGTAGTCTAGAATAAAGACATGCCTTATAAATAGGTGTACACAAACTTTAAGATTTTCTTCTATGTGTGTGAGTGTGTGTGTACCGTGTATATTTGGAGCAGTAGCTGCTGTATGTGTTTTCGTGTGTGTTGTGTGTGCTAAGTGTGTTATGCTTTTCAAATGTGGGGGAAGACCCCCTATTTATATGTGTTTTCTTTAGACAACCAGTAATTTAATTGCTAAATCTTTTGTCCTTTTCAAGACAATTGTTGTGGTAAATTTTTAGGTTATCTAAGTGTACAATTCAAGATTTGATAAGGGTTTAGGTGTAAAGAATTCTATCTTTATCATATCTAAAGGTTATCTAAGTGTACAATTCAAGATTTGATAAGGGTTTAGGTGTAAAGAATTCTATCTTTATCATATCTAAATGTGTGTTTTTGGCTAAATCATGGCCATTGATCTTTACTTAAGAGTTAAGAGCAAGATTATAGCCCTTGGATTTAGATGAAGTGTAATGCAAAAGTGTCCTCCTAATCTTCTAGTGATATGCTCAAGTGTCATAATCTTCAAAACAATATATAAAAGTGCCCCTAATCTTATAATGATGAAAACAAGTGTCCTAGCAAGTGGCATTTAATTATCTAAGATCATCTTATCTTAAAATTAGTGGTGCAAGTGTCTTGTTTCTTGAGACTAGCAAGAACAAGTCTCTTGTGGATTTAAAAAAATCAAGATTCTATTACTTACCTTAAAATTCATAAGAACAAGTGTCCTATGACTTGTATTGATAATGAAAATGACTAGCTTCTTACAAATTATAAGAGTAACGCGTGTATCATAGCATGTAAATTTTATGCGCCCTAAAATTCTTCTAACATATAACATGAGCAAGTATTCTAACATGTATCAAATAAAATAATCCTACTATATTTACTATTATTATAATAAATTTTGAAATTTATATATATATATATATATATATATTCTATATTTATACTTTTGATTTTATATTTATATATTACACACATAATTTCAAATTTTATATGTACAAATCTATTTTTTTCGATTTTTATACACATTCTACATAATTTCGGTTTTTATGCATGTATTTTATAGGAATCCAATTTTTTGATATTATAATTATATTTATTATACCTGTTTTGGGTATATAAAAATCGGGATGTCACATAATCTTTTCTGCAATTGTCCTCGCATTTGCTAATATTCAAAATATGTTTCCCGCTCTTTATTAATTGGCAAACACTTTCAAATTCTCTCATACTTCTAGTATTAGCTACTTCTAACCAAATAAAGACCCAACAGCTTGGATGAAACTGGAGAAAGCCTACTACTCATTGATTTATGTCAAATGGCTATTAGATAGATAAGAAAGCCCGAATTCGGAGAAGCAACTGTTTCAGAAACATCTGGCATTGTTTGATTTGAACCTAGGCCTTCCCTTCAAATGTATGCTCTATGGGAAATCTGGTAGAGTCGTAATGAAGCCATTTTTTTGCGACGAACTTGTTAACCCCTATGTGCTTAGGAACCGTATCAATAGCCATATAAATCCACCTAAACCATACCCGAAAAACTCAGCACCTCAAATGGTCCCCTTATAATTTGTTTAAACTAAATATTGGTGGAACCTCAAAGGAAAATGCTATGAACGCGGTGGTCCGAGGATTTTTTTGGGATGAAGATGGCGAATTCAGCATTCTACCGACATGCAAGCCAACATAATGACAACACGGCTGAAATTTGGGCTCTACGTGAAGGATTACACTACACAACAGGATTAGATATTAAGAACTTGGTTATTGAATCTGATTCCATTTTCCTGTTTATTATATTCACAGGCACCACCAGGGCAGGAAACTACAATGTAGTCTGCTCCAAGATATTTGGACGTTGCTGGCAAAACTGGAGCACATGAATTTTGTGTTTTTCTACAGGGAGTTGAATGCTGTTGCGGATCAACTAGCCAAACGAGGCACCACTCCAGACTCGTTCATGGCTGTTTATTTGGAGGCACTATCTCTACGGGAAAAAGTGGTGTATATGGACCATAAGAGCCTTAAGTACCTTTTTCACTCAAAAGGAACTAAATATGAGGCATTGAAGGCAGTTGGAGCTAATCAAGGACTATGACTTAAGCATCCATTTCCATCATTGGAAAGCCAATCAAGCGGCTCATGCCTTGAGCAGGAGCTCATGCGGAACTTTATCTGCTATTCCAGAAGACAGTTAGACGCTCTAGAATTGAAAGTGATGGAATCCACAAAGGCTATGTTGGAAACTTTGAGCGTCCATAGCGGAAAGAATCAAGATGGCACAAGGGTCTGACCGCAAGTTAGAGAAGCTGAAGGAGAAGGTCAGAGTGGGTTTCGGTGGAAGAGTGTCCACATTCGAAGGGGTAGATCTGGATTCGTTCCCCTCCCTGATTCCCTATCCTACCATATTGTTTCATACCATCACTTCCTCCTAATCCGTTCCTAGTAGCACTCCCCTTCCATGGGTATGTCATTTGCATTTTTAGGAGCGGGTGTGGTGTCTACATTCATCCCCCACTTTCCTATTTCCTTATCCCTACACCACATACACCTTTAAAGGCCATACGATGATTAGTAGTATATAATAAAAGTGTAATTAAAGATTTAAAGGTAAAAAGAAAAGAAATCATCAAGTGCAAAATAAGACTAGTCTCGTTAAATTGTGGACCATGAATAACATATTCAAAGTTATAATTAGAGTTCAAAATAAAATGAAGAGTAATATACGTACGTTAAAAGGGAGCTAGCATCGTTCTTATTGTCAGTGTTGTGCCTGTTGAGATTCAAACCTTTTGTCTCTCAACCAGTGTGTGAACCAGAAAAACATACGTGGCACAGACATGTTCAAGATACTGTAATAGCTGAAAAAGTCTAGGAGCAAACCCCTCTATTCATTTCCTAAAATTAGTATCAAAGAAACAACAATAGAATAATAGAATATTTCCTTAAGAGTCACAAGCATATATAACATCCAAAATAGTTTCTATATCTCCGCAGCTTCAAATTAGAAGGTTGGATAAGCATAAAGGCGCTCGTTTACCCTCAGCATAGACATTGATAAGGCAACAGAAAAGAGAAGCAAAAAAGGCAAAAGCAAGCAGAGTCCCCACAGAGTGCTGTATATATCTTATGGTCACCATTATTGCCATCACCATTAACACAAATATTTCATCTCTGTGTCATTCCTGGATTCAGAAACTTGCCTCAAGTGTTTAATATAACAATAATTAATGGTTAAATCGTATCTCATTTAAGATTGCCAGCCTCTTTACTGATTAACCAATTCCTAAATGCTTTGTTCTTTAGCCATCACCACATTTGGCTTTTATCGTCTACTCGTATCCAAATGGCTCTGTTATCATATCATGTATACAATATCTCCAATGTTTTGAACTAAAACAACTCCTATTTGTTATAAGCTGCAAAAAATGTAAACCGAAAACCCACATGATAATACATTAATCAAGATCTAATATATTTCAATCACTCAATATAGCAAATATAATCACTTAAGTTTCTTGGTAACTGAAGCAACCTGATGATTGTATGCTATACCATTCACTCTTCTGTATATGAGGAAAGGGGAAGAGAGCGGGCAAGACAGAGCTAGTAACCTCAGAGTACAATAGGTTTCTTCTTTCGCTAGTCTTGAAGATAAAGGAGCAAATCTGCCACTAACCGAAGTGCTAGATCTGAAATAAATTATGTAATGAAAGTGTTAATAACCAAAACTGCCAAACCCCGAGAGAGGACACAAATCTGTAGCAGAGATCTTGCAGAACACCTTAAATTGCTCAGTTTGGATAGCTTACCTTCAATGAAGCCAGGGGATAGACAAAGAAGGGTCAGGAAATGAATGTGTGAGTGCATACACAGGCGCACAAGAGAGAGAGAGAGAGAGAGAGAGAGAGAGAGTAGATACGGTCCTCCTTTGGCAGTAGAAAATTATAAATTAATTTAACCTTGCACTTCCAGTTTTGACGGAAATGCATTGGAATGACAAGACTTATGGCATTCACCCACAAGTTATACAGAAACTACACACTGATACAACAAAAGAAATACTACATTCACAATACCGTATAGCCTATAGAAGGCAAAGCTCACCACAAGAGAAAAATTTGAACTGATACTAACAGCTTAAAAAGAGAAGAAATGAAAGAATCTGTTTCCTGGGCGAAACCATCTCAGCAACTCAAATCTTGACTCTGCAGTTTGATCGATCGACTCAATGCAATACTGTATCCAATAACATTACATCTCTTTCTTGTCATGAACAAGTAATCATAGGGAAGAAGCCTGGTTCAGTTATGCTTTTGGTATTGCCATAAGGACTGCCAGAAAACAGGTCTAGAAAGTCATTCTAGATACAGATAAGTGATACTGGATGTACAACATTCCCCGTCTCAGCCAAGGTTTAATTGAGGCAACTTTGGAGGATCACGGCTTATCAGATTTGCCCATAGATTTGCAAGTGTGACAAAGCACTGCTCATCATCCCACATTATCATCTTCAAGCCTGGTTTAGAAATATTATAATGAAAAAAATCACAAGAATAACATCATTGGAATACACACACACACACACACACACACACATAAATATACAAGATCTGACAGAGATTATTAATTCAACTAAACTTCAAGGTAATGTGTGGCATGAATAAAATATAACACCGGTCAATATTGGAAAGTCAGATAACTCCAGAATATTCTTCCACTGTTTTCCAGCACAAATATTACCGGTGTTATCTAAGTGATAATTTTAGATTCAAATACAATCTCTTCAAACTTGGTGCCTTCTTTCAGTGCTTGGCACTACTTTTCTCTACGGTATGTGTCTCTTTATGGTTGATTGACGGTTTGTCTAAAGGATAAACCACATCCTGCATCCGTATTTAGGACGCAACATTTACGCTTTCAGAAGTTAATCACAAAAGTGACAGGTCAATTAGCATCTACATTCATATCCATCAGCACAACAAAAAAAAAAAAAAAAAAAAAAAAAAAAAGGAAGTCACATTTCATGAACTACTATAGAATCCAGGCAATGAGAAAAAGAACTTCAAGTTGTTATTTGGATTTGTTTACCTGGTACCACCCCTGCCGTTAGTATTGACAAGCGACACCAAGATTCCTTTTCTTTGAAAACATAGTTTTGAAGTGTAAGTGCATCAAGACCAAGGATGTGCTTGATGGACTTCAATAACGATGTACCATCTGAAGCAGTTGGCGCTGATACACTTGTCAGAGCTTCTTCAAGTCCTGAAGTTGACCATAAAGTGTGACATTCCTCTAAAAGAATATAGAGGTCTGCCGAGTCTATTGAACCTGATAAAGTCCAAGGCTTGAAAAGTTTGGCTGAAGCTCCAAGAACCACAATCACCCTGTAGATCTCTCCAAGGGCTAAAACAAACTCCTTTCCTGACGTCATTTGGAGAGAAGTATAATGGAGAATGGATTTATTAAGGGGGTAAAATAATGTGCCTTATTCATCATTTTAATGTTCTTAGTCCAAGACTCTTGTCTTTCATAGGCAATAATAAGACATTATTCTTTTTTTTGGATAATTAATAAGACATTATTCTTCACCTAGAACACTATGCTACTACAGATATAATACTATGCAGTGGTTCCACTCAACATGATCCAAAAGTATTTTAAGGCGTAGTACCTTGAGGTTCACTTAATAACTGACTTTGAGCGTGCTTCTTCATTGCTTGATTCCAAATAAAGGCACCATGTTTTAACTCTTGAGCACAGACAGAAACCATCTCAAACCATATAGAGGTATATGCCCTTCTGTCCTCAGATGTTCCAATGGTCAAAATCTTCAGCATTGTGGTTGTATGTCTTACAAGTTCCATAGCTGATCCCAGATCATTCTCCACCTATTGCTCATCAAGATACAACATTATAAGCATGTAAGCATGGAAAAGCAAGATAATGAAAGAAAATGGGAAAAGGCCAACCAGCCAATTCTCAACTCCAGTAAAAGTGGCAATAATAATTTTGTTTTCTATCAAAAAAGGTTCAAACTAATGCTTACATCAAAAACTGCTTCATGGTGAGAATCAGATATAATTTTCCGGAATTATATCAATAAATCCATTTCAGTCAGATAAAAATTTTCAATAGAATAAAGTACATCATTATCAGCCAAAAGGTCAATGAATAAACTACATACGAGCAACAATTTTTGTGATATGTGATATTCTGACTCAAGTTTTTGAAACTGCAGCTCCAGCAAAACTTCTACAAATTCATTGAGATGATGATCTCCTGAAGGACGATCCCGCGAATTGCTTTCATCTAGAAGAAAGTTCATTTGTTCAAGTTCCTTGCAGACAAACTACAGAAGATTTAGGACATCAGGATAATAATCGATCTATATGAATATGCGAGAGACAAGAGCATAACTAAGTAATGAAACAGAAGTTATTACACAAAGTGCAACCTTGAAAAGGCATTTCTAGGACACTGAATCAAAAAATTGAAAATTTTCATCAAGAAATGCACAGCTTGTGCACCATTGGGTAAATGACTATTATATCCTTTTGCAACTGTCTAATGGGAAATGTAAGAAAGTTTTAATCTTTTATCACACTAGTTACAGGTTCCTACACCTTACACCATAGCTAATACCTTGATAGATGCATAACATACAGACCTTTCTAATGGATATTGAGGATATATTCATCACAAGAAAAAACGGCTATATGCAATTCCGGAGAAAACACTGTTGTTTCAACTTCCAAAACAAGGCTGTCATATGTGAATTGACTCATGGCTTAGCCTTGGCTCAAAACATGCTATTGAAAATGAGCTTAAGTTATCACTATGTAGAGCAGAAACTAAACGAGAGGACTCTTCATCTCAAAATTGCATGGAAAATTTCAGGCACTGATTTGCCCTCCATGAGCAATTGGAATAGCTTGGTTTGGCTTTTTCACCTACGCAGCTGTTCTTCCGAATCCATCTATCATATTTATTTCACCATTTCAGGTCACGAAAGATTCTACATGATACCTGAAAAACTCTATTACCATTTCAATTTTCTTCTGAAAAGCTCATACACACCAGGAAGAAATTATGCTTGTTTGGTTTATGTGAAAGTCAAACAAAGTTGGAACTGGTGCTCCCTAGCAGCATTTTTACGAGACTTATTTTGGATCATTTACAAGCACATTTGTTTAGCAACTTTATTGAGGGGAAAAAAGAACACTTTCCAAGATGGCTATACTATGCAAGTGCTCTATGGGTTCCCAGCTCACCTTTTTTAAGTTTGTATTGGCTTTCCCGTTTGTATAGTCTCCTATCTCCTTTATATAGAGATGGAAATAGAAGAATACAGGAGTCCTAAGCAAGCTAGAAATAAGGTAACAAAGTAATATTAGAATCCTAACCCTACCATAATATGCTAACCTACCAAATATTCTATTAGATCTTCTAACATGCTTTCTTTCCCAAGTTCTTTTAGCAAGAGTGAACACCACCAAGAAATTCTATGTCATGTTCCTTTCCATTAATGCCTTCTTATAGATGTTATCCATCAATCTTTCTCCAAAAATTGCAAAAGCCAGAAAATTGGAACTATGATGGTCACTACTTATGATAGTGGTATACCATAGCTTTCTCTATTCAAATCATGGGAAACAAATCTGCACCTTAAAAATGGTCCCGAAGAAGGACAAGCAGGTGATTCACCTTAAATTCCTCATCAAGAGAGGCAGCTCTTGCATCTTCACCAGAAAGGGCAGCATTATCTTGAGCTTGCTAAAAACAAGAGCAGTCTATGAGAAATTAGCAGTGATACAAAAAAGCTGGTACAAATCAAATGCAAGTGCACTCCTGAAAATTAAATAACAATGAGAAACTGTGCTTGCTGTGATAAGTACCTTCAAACTTTCAATATGGTTTTTGGTGACAAAGCATAACTCTTCCTTTAATTTAGAATAGAAATCTAAATGATTGTTCAGCTTCAGCTTCGATGAGTGGCTCAGATATGTATCTCCAATACTATAAAGAGATGCCTCTCTGTCATCTGTTGTTAGTGAGGCATCCTTAAAATCCCATGAGCTAGCATCAAGATGATCATCATCATTTACTAGATCGGAACTGGAAATTGCATTGCATAGGCCCAACTGAGTTTTGGTTGGTTGGTTGATGGTAGTTGTTGCAGAAGTCTGCTCAGTTTGGCTGTATAAACTTGATATCAGATCATTGATAGCTATAGCTGTGGCTGGAGTATGACTTTTTCTTTGATCAAAAGTAGACTGCTGCATTAAAACATCTTGAACATCTGAAGAACCACCACTTTCTGGCTCTTCATTGCCAAAAATGGAGAGCGGGATTGCGCCGTTGTGATAATTTAACTTCGTATCCTTCTCCTACAAAGTGAAGAATTTGAACTTGATAAAAGAAAAGAGAAAGAGAAAGAAGAAAATATGGGCCAAATCAAGGGAGCATAACCTCTTCGAGTATGCAATGCAATAGCTGCCTTAGCATTTAAGGACTTTCTTTTCATGTTAAAATTTATAATCAAATAAATTGTGTCTTACAAAAGGAAACATAGTTTAAGATCTGGTGAAATTTGGAGAAAAACAGAAATATTTGCATGAACTAAGACAGCCAGCTTAACATGATCAAGTTCCAAGGAAATAGCAGGATGAAGGCGGTAGACGATGGAGAGAAGCGAACACAAGATATATATATATATATATATATATGTGTGTGTGTGTGTGTGTGTGTGTGTGTGTGTACACATATTATGTTGACGATAATTACAATGCTTGAACACAAAATATAAGGCTTGGTTTCCAAAACCAAGAAAGAATAAAACTCCGAGGGTAGAGAATCAGTCTTCATGAAGGCAATAATACAAAATAGAAAGCACGTCAGATTGTAAAGAAGCAAGAGAAAGTAACATCGAGCATTTTGAGATTCATTTGACAAGGACCCTGGAGTTTGGGTATCCTGAACTGAGCTCCACTCACCTGAATTTTGCCAGTGGTTGTTGATGCTAAATCTTTAGAGGGAGAAAGAACATCATTGCTAGATGCTTCCTGATACAAGAACTGAAACTTTTATCAGGCACAATTTTGTGATATAAGAATTTAGGACAAAAATGAGCAGACAGAATAGCATCTTACCCCTGGCTTTGGTACAGTTTCTGAAAATGCAGCAGTAAACTCCCCAAAATCTTCGTCAAATTCCTCACTCTCAATATTGGTACTATCGTTTAATAAACCTTTAATGTTGTTTTGTTCAGTAATTGAGTTTGTATGTGATGTAAAACCATTTAACGTTGCCATACTTGACTTAATCAAATCCACTTCCTGAAAAATTCTAGACTCATCACTTGAGGTAGGAAAATAACCAACTGATCCAGTCGACCTCGCAAAGAAATCAATTGATCCATTTGAAGTCGCAAACAAATCCATCGATTTGTTTGAGCCACTTCCAGCCCCAGATGAGTGTGCACTTGCTCCAGAAACTTCATGCCCCATTGAGCCAACCTTTAAATAAATTAGTTACATTCAGCAAAGCAAATTCAAAGACTATAAACAGTCCATCAACTATGTACAATTCAGATTTTTGGGCAGAAACAAATAATCATATTTTCTATATTTGAATAAAGCTAAAATTAACTCCACATAGCGCTATATTCAGTGGTTACACCTCACCAAAAAAAAAAAAAAAAAATTCAGTGGTTACATACAATCCAAGTCAGAGTTAAGATTCTATCCATAGTTCGGCAGGAGGTGCAGTTCTTGGCCTTCCATACTTCATATTCGACATCTAGATAAACTCAAATCAATATAAATGACTTAAGCCAACTAAGCTGTTTTCCTGTAGCAATTTAGTATGATAGTGAAACTACGAGAATGATTCCTTACGTTATTATTCACTTCTTCTGTCTGGTGTTCTGAAAAAGCATCCTTAAACTCCCATCCTCCATCATCATCATCAATAGCAGTAGCAGGATCAACCAATTCTTCCTTCTTCCCATTCATACCTAAATCTGGACTTGTCGTCTGCACATTTGGAGTTGTTGAGTTCAAAATAGAGCTAAATCCAGTAAATTCCGGAGACCAGATGCCAAAAAGGTCTGCATTTCGACTTGGATCCTGCACATATGACTTAAAGCTAAATTCATCATTTTCACTCTTGTTTGCGAGCTGACTGTGATCGCTTACACCTACGGCATCATTCAAATCCATGTTTCTCAACTCAGTAACAGCTGATGTAAAATGAGCTCCATTTTCAACCAAACCAAACGACCCAGTCGACATAGTGAAGAAATCAACTGATCCATTTGAAGTCCCATAGCTGCTGCCAGTCCCAGAAGAGTAGGCACTTTTTCCAGAAACTCCATGCGCCATTGAGACAACCTTCAGATAAATTTGTTACATTCAGCAAAGCAGCTTCAAAGATTATAAACAGTTTGCTTCAAATATGTACAATTTAGATTTCGGGCTGGAGCAAATAATATTACTTTGTGCATTTGAACTAGGCAGCAATTAATTCCGCGCAGCCTACATTCAGTTAGTACCTACAACCCAAGTCATAAGTTATGATCCTATCCATAGTTCTACATGAGGAGCAATTCTTGGCCGTCCATGATTGCATCCATCATATTCAACATCAGGGTAAACTTAAATCAATATGAATGACCAAGACAACTAAGCATATATATTCTGCAGCAATTTAGCATAATAGTAAAACTATGGTAATGCTTCCTTACATTATTATTCGCTTCTTCAGTCAAGCGTTCTGAAAATGCATCCTTAAATTCCCATCCATCGTCACCATCATCATCATCAATAGCAGTAGCACGATCGACCAATTCTTGTTTTTGGCCATTCATATCTAAATCTGATCTTGTAATCTGGACATTCGGTGTTGTGTTCAAAATAGAGCTAAATGCAGCGAATTCCGTAGACCAGCTGCCAAAAGGGTCTGCACTTCGACTTGGATCCGGCACGTATGACTTAAAGCTCGCGAGCTGACTGTGATCACTTACACCTACTGCTGCATCATTCAAATCCATCTTTCTTAAGCCCGTTACGGCTGATCTAGAATGAGCTTCATTTTCAACCGAATCAACCCTGCCAGCGGAAATGGAACCGGGCCCGTTTTCAGGCTTGATTTGTGAATATTGGTTATACAGATCGGCAATACTAAGATTCTGAGGATTCGGTATCTTGTTTCCAACTGAAGTGGGATAGAAATTCCCAGCAACAGCATCCTTTTTCCCTCGATTGAAATCTCCAGAAACAGCGGAGCTCTGTTCACCCTCCTCCTCCTCCTCAGCACCCCCAAAAATCGAAAGCGGCAAAGCGCCGCTCGGCTTCACCCATCGAGGCGGCGATATTGAATCATCCGTAGGGTTGTTTCCCTTCAAAGCGGGGTCTGAGGGCTTCGATTGCTGCTGCGGGGATTTAACAAAATCGCCCCATTCGTCGTCGGCCACCGACTTGGAGCCGTTGGATTGAGGATTCGATTGGAAAGAAGCTAAAGTGAACTCCCCGAACGTCTCGTCATCGTCGCCCTCCGCCATATGGAGGACGAGGAGATTTATCTCTTCTGCAGAGCACAAAATCCTACGAGCAGGTCCCTCGGCCTAGGGGGCATATCACTCGAATGAAATGGCCATTAGGACAACAGTAAGGACCACTTTGGTACCTCTACTTCATAGCCAACATTTTTTGTTTTTTATTTCTACAAAAATTTACTCAAAAATTTTTAAAATTAATTTTTGTATCCGAATAACTCACGAAATTCATTTTGTCAACCTTCAATTCATATAAAATTCAATGATTCAATTTTACTACGAAATTACCCCTAAATCTTTTATTCGAAATAGCACATTTATATATTTACTGGTAAGGGGCTATCACGTAATGCGCAGTAAATATTGTCTGGTATAATTATTGATTAATTTTTAGCGATCATTGTATGAGGTATGTAGTATTTAATATTGTATACGATCAATATCATTGATACATATAGATGGAGTCAGGAATTTATATGAGAGGGGGCAAATTTTTTTATAAATTATTAATTATTAAAATATAAAAATATAAGGGTTTGATATAAATATTAAATAATAGATACATTTTTAAGATATTAAATAAATATTCATTTCCTTTCTTTTGTGATGAGTCAAGTGCCATTTCACCATGCCACGTCATCGCCATCTCCCAAAAATCACAAATCCGCTAAGTATGGAATTGCCGCCCTCGAATCTATCAAGGCCCTCGAAAGGGCACTATCACACCAGCCTCGTTCCCTTGAGAAAGCCCACAACGCAACAGGTTAGCAAGGGTGCCCTCGAATGGAGAGATTGCCCTCGATGGCGCTCCCATCGAGGGCCAAATCCTAGACTTAACCATTGCAAAGATGGGAATTATGACGAGACGAGTACAACTGGAGACTGCTGACAGGCGCAATCCGCTGCCACCTACTGCATCACGTTGGCACATGGGTCCATCCCATCAGACGTGGGCGCATTAAATGCCAAGTCATAAATACAATCCTTGGTCATAAATGCCCAAGATATCCATTTAATGCCGGGTATGACCCCTCATTAATGATGAGTGAGGGTAGCCGCCAAAAGACTGAAAAAAGGGGGACAAAAGGCACTTATTATAACTGCTACAGGGCTGAGGGTGACCGGATCCCACCAACCATGTCACATCAGGCTCCTCACTCTCATATAAAAGCTCCATACAGCTCTCCACTCAAGGGTAAGAGATACTCTTTGCCTTACAAGCCAAGATAATATCACTACTGTTCATCTTCTTCTTCTTGAACCCGCTACTGACTTGAGCGTCGGAGAGCCTACGTCGGGGCAAAACCGGCTAGTCTCACGTGCGTTCCTCCCTCTTTAGCAGGTGGGCCACCAGCAAACACTATTACGGAAGTGCGCAGTATTCGGACACGTGTACCAACCAAATCCGGACCGCATCATTTGGCGCTAGAAGGAGGGCCCAATCCTGTTCAAGAGGTGATTTTTTCCAAGCAAAGAAGAATGGTGAACACCCGGCGAACTCACATGTCCGTCACATCGGAGAGGAGCCACCGCGACCCTCCCGAAGTGACTCAACGGGCAGAGGAGGCCGTCAACGTCATAAACAGAGGAAAGGAACCTGCTGCACCCGCACTGCCCGCTGGCCTGGGGGCAGGACCCTCCCATGACCCCGCACCAGCTCAAGCAGCAGGTTGAGCATACGGTCACCCTCCCCATCAGCCGGATCAGACAGCTGTTGGGGGCCTGTGATGACCAAACCCTAGTCCGGTTACTATCCGGGGGGCTATCTCCATCCCCTAATGAGGTAGGGCCTCCAGCCGTATCTCGCCGTCACGAGCATCACGATCCCCGCCGGAGCCAGTCCCCACGTGAAGGGAGTCATAGACATAACCCCAGGGAAGAGGTCGCTGAATCAGGTAATATAGCCACTCGAAGGGTTCCTCCTGGCTGAAACGCCATGGATGCACCCGCCGGGTCCAGGGCTCCTGCCAGGTCCCAGTCCGGCGGTCATCGTCCGCGCCCTCGAAGGGGGGAGGAGCCGAAAGAGCTAGCTCGCATGCGCCAATAGGTCAGCGACCTACAGGATGAGATAGATCGCCTGTCCAGGCGTCGCGAAGGAGATAGAAGCATAAGGGTGGAAGTAACGCGACAGCTGCCTCCTTACAACCACCGATTGGAGAGATCTCCATTTATTTTGGAGATTGCCGAGTCCCGGTTGGCCCCGGATGAACGCATGCCCACCAGCTTACCCCATTATGACGGTACTACGGACCCGCTGGAGCACCTGACTCATTATGAGGACGTAGTAGGGGTGGCAACCAGCAACCTCCATGTATGGGCTCGTCTCTTTTCTACCACCCTCCAAGGGATCGCCCTTACATGGTTTAAGAAGATGGAGCCACAGTCCATCTCCTCCTATGAAGAACTAGCAGACAAATTTTTGAACCATTTCGCTGCCAAGATGTCTACTAAGTTGTCCCATACTCATTTGTATGGGGTAGTCCAGAGAGAAGATGAAAGCCTGCGTGCTTTCATGGAACGATTTAACAATGAGCTCCTCAAAGTGGAAGATGTGGGGGTCGAGTTTGTCTGGCATGCGTTGTATCAAGCCCTAAAGAATGAGAAATGTGCGGAGGCCATTATTATGCAGGCCCCCCGTACCATCGCCGGGATTCAGCAGCTGGCCTCCAAGTACATGGAGGTTGAGGAGCTCAACCTCATAAAACACCCGCCCAAGATTAAGGGAGAAGGTAGCACTAAACCCCGGGAAGACAAATCAAAGGGCAAGGAAAGGAAGGAGGTAGTCAGGAAGTACAAAGAGTACTCTCCCCTTACCAAGACCCCAGCTGAGATCTTTTCACTCCTCGGGAGCCACGCGTTTTCAACGCCTAAGAGGATGCCCGAGGGGAGGAAAGCCCGGAGGAGTGGAAAATATTGTGCCTATCATCGACAACCTGGGCACAACACGGAGGATTGCTATAACTTACAAGACGAGATCAAGGCCCTGATCCGTGGCGGGAAGCTCCAGGAATTTGTTAAGAAGCTGGAGTACTATGACCGCCAGGCCTCCCCGATCCATCGAGATCGGTCAAGGTCACCTAGAAAGGCGAGCCCTCAAAAGCATCCAGAAACTTCGAAAAGAGCCGGCAAGAGGCCCCTGAGCAACAATCACCCCACAAAGGGCACGATCCTCATGATCGCGGGAGGACCAGCGGGGGTGATACCAGATCCTCTCGAAAGAATGTTGGCAGGAAGCTCCGGTATGACCGGTTTGCCCTCGAGGATCCGGATTACCCCCAACAGGTCAATGCTATCGAGGGATACTCGATCGAGTTCACCGAAAATGACAGGATTCCTGTCCAGAGCCCAGAAGGTCTGGTCGAGCAACCCGACTATCCTATGGTGGTAACGGCCGACGTAGCTAACTTTGCCATTACCAAAACTTTGATCGACAACGGAAGCTCAGCCAATGTCCTATTTTACTCGACCTTGAAAAAGATGGACATGGAAAAAATCGACTTGGAGCCGGTGAGGACGCCCCTGGTAGGCTTTGGGGGATCCCATATTCACCCTCTGGGGCAAATCAAATTGCCAACATCCCTCGGCAAAGAGCCCCACCGACGGACCTTGATGGTGAACTACCTGGTGGTGGACGCCCCCTTTGCCTATAATTTAATCCTGGGCAGACCGGCGCTTAATGCATTCCGGGCAATGGTCTCGACTTACCACCTCATGATGAAGTTCCCCACCGAGATCGGGATCGGACAGGTGAGATGCGATGTAGTTGACGCATGGACTTGCTACTCAGTCTCACTTGGGATGAAGCCTAGGTCCTCGAAAAGGAAATCACCCGAGGCCAGCTCGGATAGCGACTCTGGATGGGTAGAATTGCCTCCGACGAAAACTAGGAAGCTCGAGGACAGCAGGATCGAGCCCTCGGATTTCCCTGGGATAAGCCCTGAGGTCATTGTGCACCGTTTGAATGTTGATCCCACCTTCAAGCCTGTTAAACAGAAGAAGAGGGTCTTCGGGGCCGAAAGAAACAAGATTATCGAGGGGGAGGTGAACAAGTTGTTGAAGGCCGGCTATATCATGCCTATATACTTCCCGGAGTGGCTGTGCAACGTGGTAGTGGTCCCCAAAGGGCAAGGGAAGTGGAGGGTGTGCAATGACTTCACGGACCTCAACAAGGCGTGCCCAAAGGACTCCTACCCACTCCCTCGGATCGATCAGCTTGTCGACTCGACGGCAGGCTGTGAAATGATGAGTATGATGGATGCCTATCAAGGGTACTATCAGATCTCTATGGCCCCAGAAGACCAATCCAAGACTTCGTTTGTGGTAGAGATGGGGGTCTACTGTTTCTTGGTTATGCCATTTGGCCTCATGAATGCGGGGGCGACCTATCAAAGGTTAGTGAATCTTATCTTTAAAAAGTTGATAGGACGGATTGTCGAAGTATACGTGGACGACATGATCGTTAAGAGTCCGGAGGAAAGGGACCATCTCGAACATCTCAAAGAGATCTTTCAAGTACTAAGGGAATTTGGTTTAAAACTCAACCCCTCGAAATGCACATTCGGAGTTCGAGGGGGGAAGTTTCTGGGTTATATGGTCAGCGAGAGGGGGATCGAGGCCAATCCAGAGAAAATTGAGGCTTTGCAAAAAATCGGATCCCCCAAATCAATCAAGGACGTCCAGAGGCTCTGCGGCCGGATTGTATCGTTGAATAGATTCATATCTCGGTCGGCGGACAGGAACCTCCTCTTCTTCAAAAAACTGAGGAAAGTTCCTGATTTTCAGTGAACCCCCGAATGCGAGCAAGCCCTGCGCGAGCTCAAGGAATATCTGGCCACCCCGCCTCTACTAGCAAAACCGAATCCCGGAGAAAAGCTGTACGTGTATCTCGCTGTATCTCCGGAAGCGGTCAGCTCAGTAATTGTGGTAATAAGGGATCGGAAGCACTTACCGGTATATTATCTCAGCAAAGTGTTGCAAGGGCCAGAAAAGAACTACCTGGAGATAGAGAAATTTGCGTTGGCCCTCATCCACTCCGCAAGGAAGCTGAGGCAATACTTCCAGTCACATTCAATGGTAGTACTTACCGATCAACCTCTCCGGCAGGTCATCTCAAAGCCTAACACGTCGGGCCGGCTTATCAAGTGGGCTATAGAGCTCGGGGAATTCGATATATTATATCAGCCCAGAACCGCCATCCAAGCCCAAGTGCTGGCTGATTTCCTCCTCGAAAGAGTGGGGCTGCCGGAAGAGAGTCCGCCTATCACCGACCCATGGCTCCTACATGTAGATGGGTCATCCACCACGCAAGGAGGGGGGGCTGGGATCACCCTACAGAGCCCAAATGGTGATGTGGTGGAATTCGCTATCAGGCTCAATTTCCCTGTCACAAACAATGAAGCAGAATATGAGGCCCTCATAGCTGGCCTCGAATTGGCAGTTTGAGAAGGAGTCTCCCATATCCAAGCCTTCACCGATTCTCAACTAGTCTCCAATCACATTGGGGGAATATACGAAGCCCGAGATGCCATGATGACAAAGTACCTCGAATATGTTTCTAAGATGAAGGAAAGTTTCAAATCTTTCACTTTGGAGCAGATCCCGAGGGAAGAAAATGAGCGTGCGGATGCTTTGTCTAAGTTTGCAAGTGCCCTGAAAGGCACGAGGGATCATGTAGTCAGGTTTCAGACTCTCGACACTTCAGTAATCCGCGAGGGGGGGGCCTCGATCCTGCCTATCCAGCCCCTCGAACCCAGTTGGCAGGATGAAATCCGCGCTTTTCTTGTCGGGAGAAGAGATATTTGACCAAAACCAATTGAGGAGGCTAAGAAGACAGTGTGCGAGATATGCCTTGGACAGTGAGGGAAGGTTATTTCGGAAATCTTTTCTGGGACCCCCGCTCAGATGTCTCCTCCCCTCGGAGGCCCGAGAAGTAATGCAGTCTATTCACGAGGGAAGTTGTGGGAATCATGCGGGAGGGAGGTCATTATCCAAAAAGATTATGAGAAGCGGCTTTTATTGGCCAACCATTCTAAAGGATGCATTTGATACACTCGGAAGTGCCTGAAGTGCCAACTTTATGCCAACCTTCCTCACAAACCGGTGGCCGAGATGGTGAATGTGGAGATTTTATGGCCCTTCGATCAATGGGGGATCGATGTAGTTGGACCTTTCCCTATGGGAAAAGGCTAAAGAAAATTTGCCATAGTGGCCGTGGAATACTTCACTAAGTGGGTCGAGGCGGAGGCCGTTCCCAAAATAACTGATGCCTCGATCCGGTCCTTCATATGGAAGAATATTATCTGTCGTTTCGGGGTCCCTCGAGTGCTGATATCAGATAATGGTACCCAGTTTCAAAGTCGAGCCACAACGGAATGGTGTCAGAGCCATGGCATCGAGCAATGGTTCACATCCGTGGGGAATCCCCAAGCCAATGGCCAAGTGGAGGTAACCAACCGCATCATTTTCGAAAACCTTAAAACTGTGTTGGGTGCTTTCAAGGGAGAATGGGCGGATGAGTTGCCGGGGGTCTTGTGGGCTTATCGCACCACCCCTCGAACAGCAACGGCAGACTCGCCGTATGCCTTGGTGTATCGATCCGAGGCGGTCATTCCAGCGGAAATACTGCACGACACCGCCAGAGTTGCATACTTTGAGAAGTCCAGGAATGAGGAGAACCGAGCCTCGGAGCTAAATTTGCTCGAGGAGAGAAGAGGTGCTGCCTGGTCGAGGATGCAAAAATATCGAGCTTCGATGGCCCGAGCATATAATAAAGGAGTACGCCCCAGAAATTTCCAACTTGGCGACTTGGTCCTTAAAAAGGTTGAAGTATCCAAGCACGTGGGAAAACTAGACCCTAACTGGGAGGGACCTTACAAAGTTGTGAAGGTTTCAAAAAATAATGCGTACCGGCTCGAGGACATAGAAGGAAGGGAACTACCTCGACCATGGAATGCTTCGAATCTCAGAAAATTCTATGTATAAGATAAGTTTGCTCGATCCCTCCTCGATAGGTGTTAGAAATTTGTGTCGAGGATGCTTTTCGACTCTCGAGGAAAATGTAAAGGAAAATGTAAAGATGTTTCAATACAAATCACTTTCCTCGACTATCTTTGAAGTGTTCTCGCACATTTACGATTAAGCCTTGATGAAGTATGGTTTGGCGCAATGATAAAACTCCCGTGTCCTTCGATTCCACTTATGATTTAACCAATTTCATTTAACTTCATATAAAAGGGACAGCGCCTCTCGATTTCATCAAAGTATTATTTAGCTATAAAAATAAAAAGTAACAGTAATATGGACTTGAAAACTAATCCTTATATTTAACAGGGGAAGCCTCGAGTGGGCCATTTCATTAAGGAAGCCCGAGGGCAAAAAAGTTACAAGGACTTAAGCGGGTAAAAACAAAAAGGGGGGGAAAGGCCACAAAATGGGGTGGGGGATTATTAGACCTAGTCGCTGAGTTCGACAGGCCTATCCTCCTGACCTTCGTCGCCCCCGTCACCGGCGAACGCCCCCGCTCCGTCCTCTCCATCTTCGTCCTCGGGGTCATTGGAAGTGCTAGGCTCGACCATCCGTTCCTTCCAGGTCTCGGGAGCCGGCGCGGAAGGCATTTGAACGTCCTCTTCCCCCGATGACTCGCCCTTTGCAGTCTCCGGCGGTGGAATTTCGAGGCGGCGGAAGGCAAAGTTGAATTCGCTTCCTTGGAAGTCGAACTCTTTAGATTTTCCCATCGAGGGCGAAGCCTCATCCACCGGCGCCCCGCTGCGGTCAAAGGAGAGCCCAACCGACTCTTGATCAAAGTCCTCTCTTAATTTGCCGCGAGTTTGGAGCTGATCGAGGACTAGTTCTATGGCCTCCGCAGAATCCTGGAAATCGAGGTACGTCCTGATGTAGTCGAACGCCTCACTCACTAAGAACCTCGAGAAGGCCCGCTTGACCCTCTTACGGCATCGTGCGGGGAATATCCACTCAGCCCTTTGCAGCCCCGCCTTAACGCCCTCGCTATAGTTATGGTGAGCCTTGGCCTCTGCCTCTGCAACCTTGTTGTTGACTACCTCGAGGCGTTCTTTGGCAAAGTCGCGGGCCAGTTCTGCCTTTTCGCACAGCTCCCGCGTCTCCTCCCAAGCTTTGGCCGTGCGCTTGACTTCATTGTCCAGACCCGCGCATTTCTTCTCGAGCTCCGCAATGCGTGTCTGGGCCGATTCGAGGAGCTGCTGACTCTCCTGCAGCTGCCCTCGAAGAGTATCATTTGTCGAGGCCAGTTCCCCGGCAAGTACTTCAGTCTCTTCGAGGCGCTTTTCTACCTCAGCCTGCGCCTGTTTATTCTTTTTCTTCTCCTCTCGGAGGAGCCTCTTATACTTGTTCTTCCCCCGCCGAAAGACGCTCGCGCGACGGAGGAAATGGTGAGACAAGGGGGCAACCACCTGCCTAGAAGGTCGACAGATGAGTAAAGAGTCATTAGGGGGAAAAGAAACAATTTTAAGGCGTGAATCCTTACCCCAATTAAAGCATTGGCCAGATTGGTCTCCAGATCAGCCATGGAGCACTTCAGTAGAGCTCGATGGTCGTTAGGGAATTGAAGACCTCGGAGAAGGGCCAAGTTCATCTTCGTATCTGTCTCGTTAGCCCCTATCCCGGTGATACGAAGATTAGAGTGATGGTGATCGAGATGGACAGGATTACTGGGCCCCGCGTCAACACATTTGAGGATCTCGTCCTCCTCGTCTGATTCCGGGGGCTCGGGGCTTGCCACCCTTTGGCCTTTCCCCGTGGGGATTGCCTTTCGAGAGCCCTCAGTGCCTCCTTCACGAATCGAGACACCCGGCAAGACCCTTCGAGGGGCGTCACCCCTAGAACTTGGCCGGGTCGAAGGCGCTGACTGCGTCGTCTCAGTAGGGGGGCTGGCAGAACTCACCCTAGATCGAGTTGGAGCCCCAGCCGAAGTAGGCCTTTGCGGAGGCCTTGGCGGAGTAGTCGCAGGAGCCGACGCCCTAAAAGTTGGAGTCGGCACCGAAGAGGGAGCCTCAGTTTGAGGTGCCGTTTGTTCCATGGGCGCCAGGCCACCCTCGTCGCCCCTTGGGGCCGTTGCCCCCTCGGCTGGTGTAACCCCCTCGGCTGATCGAGGGATCTCAGCCTCTGTTTCTTCCGTGGAGGCCCCCACCCCTTGGCCGGAACCCTCTCCGGGCCCGGTGTCTTTTCTTGGCCTCCTCGCCTTCTGAGTGACGGGTCTGTGGAACGGCGTCACCCTAGGTCGTGGGGGCTAGTTTTGGAGCCTTTGGCGGTCGAGCCTCGCCAACAGTGCTGTGCGTGCGTCCATGAGAATTTGTAAAGCTGCAAAAAGAGAAACTGTTATCCTACAAAAACCTCGAAAGACAATATGAAATGCAGGAAAAACGAGGGGAAGAAGGCTTAGGCCCTAAGGTGGTTCTCGATAAAGGTTGACACTGCGTACCGGGATGCTCGCCGGGGCCGGGGTCGCCAGTGGCGCTCGAGAGGCGGCACGCGCTAAGTATGTCCTCGGAGGTTAGATAAACTGCGCACATTCTCCCCATCTTCACCAAGTCCTCAACTTTCCCCTCGTCAAAGCTTGGCTCCTCGTGGAACTGATTCCGATTAAGTATAGGAGGCTGACGCCAAGTCGAGGGCATCCCCAACTGCCCTCGATCCTCCACAAAGACGAACTTCCTCTTCCATCCCGATCCATGGGAGGATTTGAAGCCGTCCAACACCTTCGAGGAGCCAGAACGGGCTGATAAGTACAGAAATCCGGGCCTATCATCCGCTGATTTGCCAGGGCCCAATCGAACTGACTCGTTCGATTTGAAAAACTCCAAAAAATTGGCCGAGCTTGCCTCTTCCTTCAAACACTACATGATCACCATGAAGGCAATGATGATCATGATGGAGTTCGGCACCAATTGACAGGGGCAAACCCCAGTGAACTCCAGTAATCGCCGAACTTCGGGAGAAAAAGGAAGGCGCAATCCCGCCTCGAAGTGATGAAGATTGAGGGCCACACATCCTTCCCTTGGCTCCACCATGTTCTCCGTTGGGCCCGGCATATGAATGGGGAACTGGACCCCATATTCTTCCCTGATCTTCTCAACCTCTGCCACTGTGATGTTGCTGGTCATATCCCGGGGGAGGGAGGCTGTTTGAAATCTGCCCATCCCGGCGCCTCGTGTTTTTGGGCTCTTTCCCGGGGACGCACTCTGTCCTGCGTCCCCCCTAGCGGGCCCCGACGTCTTCCTCTTAGGGCGGGGGCGAGCTTCCTCTGGCGCATTACTCGACGCCTCTCCTCTCGTGCCGCCCTCTGACGGTGCCCCGGCGAGCGTGGCTCCTGTGTCCTCGCTGGCGCGACCCGCCCCGGTGCCTGAAACCGACTGGGAGGGGAGGCGAACCTCCCTCTCCGCCGCCAAGTCCTCAGGTGTGGGGTCAGAGTCGTCCAATATCTTTCTCTTGGGTCCCATGGCGGCTAGGATTTTTTACGAAAAAGGAGAAATTTGAGAAGGAAAAGGGGATTCACCTGAAATGACGACGAAAACCTGAAAATATCGTGAATGTGGTGAAAATCCTTAAGCCGGTCGTCTGAATAAGTATAGCAGGCGGGAGAAAAATCGGATTGTGGTGAAACCTGCAACTATTTATAGGTTATACGAGAAATCACCCACCATTATGACACCTCGGGCGCGATGACCCAAAAAGCCTGCAATAATGGTGACAGAGCACACCCTTTCTCGTGAAAACCCTTCGGCCGCCCAAAATTAATGGCTGGGGACATGACACGTCCCCCCAACTAGGCGCGTGGGCTAATAGGCTGAAAAGGTGAGGCTCCCCATGCCCTAATGGCGCTTCAAATTCAAAAAATGAGAGGACGTCTGACATCCTGCTCATAAATGCACTCTTGAAGGCTGACGTCCTCGTCACACTCAAGAGTGGGGGGGCTAATGATGAGTCAAGTGCCATTTCACCATGCCACGTCATCGCCATCTCCCAAAAGTCACAAATCCGCTAAGTATGGAATTGCCGCCCTCGAATCTATCAAGGCCCTCGAAAGGG